>PVJO010003338.1:65299-125468 GCA_004026905.1 Hystrix cristata | reverse complement strand
TGTAAATAAGGACAAAGGGGTAGAATAGATATTTTGTTTAAAAAAGAAAAAAGAGAGATAGTATTCAAAAGAGAGAACTAGATAGGGAAAAGGGGGATAAAGAAGAAGGTTAAAAGAAAAGTAAGATGAAAGGGGAAAAAATGGTAAAGTGTAGCTACACTTGTTGCAAATAGGGAGGGGTGGGTGAATGGAAGGGAGGTGTAGGTAAATGGAAGGGAGGGGAGAAGAAGGGGGGGAACCAAGATACATCATGTACAGGTACAAAATAACCATGTTGATTATGATCATTATGTATACAATGTACCAATACATGTTCTTGGTAAAAATAATAAAAAAATTTTAAAAAAAATAAATTATATTTCAATAAATCTGTTTTTAAAATATAAAAAAAAAGAATATAACCTTATTAAAAACCCAGTTTGGAGCTGGGTGTGGTGGCACATGGTGGTATTCCCAGCACACTGGGAGGCTGATGCAGGAAGATCATCACAGGTTTAAGCCCTTCCTAGGCAAGTTAGTGACTTGGTCATATTCTGACTCAAAAAATAAAAAGGACTGGAGATGTAGCTCAATGTGAAGGCCCTGACTTCAATCCCCAGGAAAATGCACACGTACACACAACTATACACCCGATTTTGATTTATTATTTTGCAAATATAAAAAAATTACTCACATCCTGGTCTCTAGCCTAATACAAAACAAACTGAATTTACTATTTTTTTGTACGCTAAGAAATAATCAGTGAAACATTTGAGAAATACAGGCAAAGTATAAAATTCCTTGGAGACTTCCAGTAGCAACTAATGGCACATTTCTTCTACTAACTCGCATGAAATAATTCCAGCATCCCTCACCTGACATTTAAATGAGTACATTACCCTGGAGAATAAACACTAGGCAGACAAATGCCTTCCTTCTTGTATCTCCCTCCAGTATTGGGGCTTTCTATTCAAGAACAGGACAACTCCTACAGGAACACAGAATAGGAGAACCATGCAGGTTGTGACAAACGGACTAGGGAGGAAGCTATCTCTAGGAGGGATTTGAAGAAGGCTTCCACACACAGCTGCTGTCCGTACATTGCTTGAAATTCACATAAATACTATATATATAACACAACCACAAAGGAGCACTGAATCTCACTTAAGAAGGTGATTTTCACATCCTAGTTCACACCTCCACTTTTACTGACATCAAGTTTGTTTTTAAAAAGGCAAATCATAAAAAAAGAACCTCCTAATACTGTTTCCCACCTTGGAAGTCACTTGGTTCACCCCTTTAACAGATTTGTGTCCTAAAACTCTAGAACAGGAACAATTACCATTCTATTTATAAACTTTTTTTCCTCCTGAGATAGACCTCTCGCTAAAAAGTCCAGGCTGGCCTTGAATACACTATAGCCCAGGATATACTTCAAGATCCTCCTGTCTCAGCCTCCCAAATACTGAGATTACAGGTTTGTAACACCATGCTTGGTACACTGAACTTCTTAAAAGGTTTGTTCTCTCTATATGACATTAGATACTTGACAGAAACTCTTACATTCCACTGCAGGATTCTGCACCCCCAGAAGAGATAAGCCAGAAAGATGAATTCCAGAGTTCTCACATGGAACAACCAGCAAACCTACCGGCCATCCCTCAAAACATCCAGTTTGTTACCTTGCAAATACAACGTATCCCTGGAGTATAAACTAGTGTAAACAAACACTCTACACAGTGAGAATTACAGGATCCAGCAGGGCATACGGAAGGGTTCCATCAGAAGGCATGCTCATCCCCCAGTTTAAAGCTCCCAAAGAGGGGTGCACTCCCCAGAAGGCCTTCCAGGTGTTCTGTCGTCACAGGGCCGAGGGCACAGGTGGCATTTAGTGGTAAAGGTTAGGGAACGCTGGTCATTCTGCAATGGAACAGCCTCCCAAGAAGGCAGGCACTGTCTTAAATTTTGAAAGTCACAAGGTGCCCCCAGACACTCAGGAGTAATTTGCGTGTAATTTTCTGAACTGCAAGCACAGAAACACAAGTATCTTTGCCCAGCTGTAATCACGCTCAATATTTCAGGAAGATGCTTACCAGGCAAACTGAAAGACGCCGCCTACCGAGGCTGTTCTCAGAGCTGCACCCTTGGGAAGACTCTGTCCCCACGGCCCAGCCCACTGTCTGTTTCCAGGATCACCAGAGTAAACTAGGACGAGGCGGCAGGGTGAGCTGCACTCACTTCAAAATTATAAGTAAAAAGAAAAGAGAGAACTGTGGAGTCACACAGGATTGAAAACCTCCACCACGACCTTGCTGTCAGCCTCCAGATCAGGATGTCTGGTTGGCCTGGCCTGCATACCCGACCAAGATCAAAGCAATCTCCCTCTCATTCACAGCCTATTCCTCATCCATCCTCTGCAAACTTCTAAGGCTATGGCGCCAAAGGCCATCTGGGGGCTCCTGGATTGTGCGCTCCTCTGCCACCACATTTACTACGGAGAGCTATCCCAGATGCCAGCTTTGGGGCAGAACTTTTCTTCCCCAGGGTTCTACTGACTTTGTCCCCTCCTAGTCAGTTACAGGATCCAAGTACTGTACATCGATGCACTAATCATGCAGGATTCTCACTTTCAGTCCATGCGATCATCAGCAATAACTAGACTTTGACTCCCACACCTTTCATTCTATAGCACATGAAGAAAATGGAATTTGTACCATGTGGGGGGAGGGGACAGCACCAACCCCTCACACCTGCCCTCCCTAAGAACCACCACATGGACGGTCACACTGTCATCCTGCACGATGGCGGGAAGTTGTGAGCTGCCACAAGCACAGCCAAGAGCATCACAGGTCTCAATTTCCCAAGAAACCCAATAGAAAATTATCAACAGGGCTCTGCCTACAAGGTCTTCAGGAGATCAACACTCAGGGTGCCTTGACGTATCTGAAAGAATGTCGTCTAGATCTAAGTGGGCCATTAAACACAAGCTCACCTACTGGACCATCCTGGATGTGCTGCACGCAGCAGATCTACTTCGGTGAACACAGCCTACCCAAGTGATGCACAGTGACCGGAGGGCTCGGGATGTGGCTCGGCTGCAGCCTCACCCAGCAGACATGAGGCCCTGCACTCATCCCCAGCACAGCAAAATAATAACAAGAAAAGAAAAATGATATATCTGGAGGATTCATTCTGAAATAACCCAGCAGGGGTGAGGCAGAGAGTCACAGATAAAACAGGCTCGGTCGCCTGTCTGTGCTCACAAGTGTTGATGCTGAATGACCAGTACCTAGGCGCTCATTACTCTGACCTCTAGTTACTTATGTTTGATCTTCTCCACAATGAAAAGTTACTCCAGAAAGAGCATGGTATGTGTCAAGTGCAGAACACCAAGAGCTAAAGGGTGTAAGAACACAAAGCAACACAGGCCAGAAGAGGAACAAGCGTCCCCTTGGTCCTGGCTCTGAACGCCTCCGGGACAGGGCTTCAGGCTCAGCGACTCACCATTGCGTGATCCTCATTAGCCAGCACACAGGGTCAGTCAAAGCACGTGAGATGAAAACTCACTTAACTTCACAAACAGCCATCCCTGTCAATGATCACACGCACCTCACCCTCTACCCACCAAGTAGACAAAAGCCAAAGAGCTGGGTTGGGTCTCATGGTTCTCAGTACTGCCCTCAGCAGGAAAGCATACATTTCCTGATTCTTGGGCTTTCGCAGCTCCCCCACTTTTAGTACCATTCAGGCTAAAATAATACACGGTATCCAGGGCTAAGGGTAGAGTTCAGCAGTAGAGGGCTTGTACAAGGCCCTGGGGTTTATTCCAGCATAGTGGGGGGTGGAGGAGGGGTCAGGGGACATAAAAAGCAACAAGAAATTCGAGGCACTAGCTTTCTTATCCAATATCTCTTATTCAAAGAACATGAGTGAAAACTCAGGCTGGTACAGTGGTGTACACCTGTATTCCCAGCTATTCAGATGTCTTAGTTACTTCTCTTATTGCTGAGATCAAATACCTGACACCCAAAGTTAAAGAAGGAAAGACTTTATTTTAGCTCACAGTTTTTAGAGGTTTCCCATCTATAGTCAGCTGGTTCCAAGGTAGGATAACATGACAAAGGGGCACTGCAGAGGAGAAACAGTTCATGGTGGCAAGGCAGAAGGCAGCAGGCAGCAAGCAGCAGCAGGAGCCTGCCTTCTTTCTGTCTCTTTATATTCCATCTAGGCCACAAGCCTACTGATTGATATTGCCCACACCCAAAGTGGGCCTTCCACTAGCCACACCCTTAATCCCAGTATCACACACTTAATCCACATCACACCCCCTAATCCAGCCACCTTGAAACTCTCCACTCTCCACATAAGGCTTGGGGGTGGGGAGGCAGGATTCCAGATAAAAGCCATAACAGGTGGTAAAGGCAAGAGGATTGCAAGTTTGAGGCCACCCTGGGCCACTCAGCAAAACTCTGTCTCCAAATAAAAAAGGCTGGATGAAGCTCGGTGGTACAGATTTGCCAAGCATGTACAGGCTGTGGGTTCAAAAAGACACCACCACCACCAAAAAGACAAATAAACTGAAATCTCAAATCGAAATAAGATATCCCAAAACTGACAGTATCTGGAAACAACTGCTGTATCCAGCACCTGAGAGGGGGAAAAACAAGGCAAACCAGGTAAACCACACATGTGTTTGAGCACAACATGTTTTAAGATGTGAGCTTCTTCAGAAGTGAGAGCCCTTATTCCCGAGAGGAAGAAGGAGAGGGAGAACACACATCAATCGTATTAATAAAAGCAGCTAACATTTCTGGCATAAGAACGGCCCAGGAAGCCCTCAGCCCTAGTAACTCGTGGAACCCTCACTCACCCTAAAAGTAAGTATGTACTGCTACACACACCTACACACGCACGTATACACACACACACACACACACACACACACACACACACCCAACAGGGGAGGAAACTGAGTATTACAATGCTAGGTAACTCACCGAAATGCTGCCTAGGTTCTGAATTACATGTCATTAATCATGTTTTACCAGGTTTCTTCATAAGCATCTTCGTAGCACCGTGTTTGGGGAAGCTACCCTGAGCCATAACAGGCAGGTCAGAAGTGGGTATTTGCCAAGGGAAACACTTCAAGGTACAAGAGCCAACTTAAAATGCTCTGATTCAACACAGACATCTGCTCTGCCATAAGCAACCATCTGCTCCACATTCCAGACAGCAAAACATTTCAACAGGAAGTGTCAAATCTGACTCCTAATCAGGAAGCAATTACCTGCATTTGCCACCAGCCCCAAAGCTGATTAGAAACTCCTGGGGCACAAGTTAATGGAAAAACCACAGTCCAGGTACAGTACATATCCTACCGGCTCTACTATCTTAAATATTTAATTAGGAAAATGTAAGCTGTAAAAATGGCAGACGCTGAGAAAATTTTCAGAAGGGAAACATCAAAAGTATGGGAAACAAAGGCCTTTGCCGGATTTGGTGGCCTTTCAGGCAGCTTGCATAAGGCACTGGGAGGGGGCTTCAGGTGAGACCAGTCCTGCCCAAAGGGTCCTAGAGTCCCAGGGACACCGGCCCAAGGTCACACTGTAGGAAAGTGCTACACAGCATGATTAAGATGACTAAAATGACTCTCAAACATGGAGCACTGGAGTCGGTCAGAACACCAGGGAAGGGTCTGTGGAGGAGACCAGCGATGGAGCCTGGTCCTAGAGACTCGGTGTGTCTTCAGGTGTGAAAGAAGGCATTCCGGGAACTGGGGAGACAACATATCCTCAGCAGGAAGCAGCAGGACATGGGACCCACCTGTCACGCACAGAAAGAGCCAGGAGCCCAGCTGGGCAAGCTGGACAGGGGGTGGGGAGACACCTGCGATCGCCTCCACAGACACCTCTGAGGTTCACTCAATGAACATACAGTCAGCAGATCCTGTGAACTGGGCATGGACTGGAAAAACCAACAGAGTCCCCATGAAAGACCTTGGATGCTGGGCAACTGGAGGAAATCGAACATGTAAGATAACTTCCAATGGTAAGAAGCACATGGAAGAGAATAAAACAAGACCACAACAGATGGGGCAGGTGGGCTGCTGCCTTCCCAGCACAGCCGCGGCAAGCGCTGCCCCTTCATTCCCCAAGCCGGCTCCTCTGACAGGTGTGTCCAGGGCAGGGGACAGAGAGGCACTTGAGTGACCGGACAGCCCCTGCAGGGTACTCCAGGACACTGCAGCGGCCTGGGAAGACACAGACTTCATGCCTTTTTCATTCCACCTCATTATGAAGCTAAGGGGAGCCCACTTGCGAAACAGCCTCTTGTTAATGCAGGGGAAGTGTTTGAGAGAGCAGCCTGGAGCGCTCCTTGGGTTTCAGCTGACCAATGTTTTCATCCTGTTCTGCTACTTTAATCCAGAACTCTGAAGATGCACCCACTGCAGGGAGACTCCTTTCCTCTGTGAAGCTCCGGGAAGCACAGGGTGACAGGAGAGTTCTTTACATTACGATTTTTGAACAAAATGTAGCAAAAGATTTAAAATTACATTACCAGATAAAGGTAGAATGAAGCTTGTACTTTCATAAAATGCTGTTATGTGGGTAACACTATAACAGCCTTTTCTTTTCGCCCGTTGGTACTGGGATTTGAACCCAGGGCCTTCACACTGAGTTACATCCCTGGCCCTTTTCATTTTCTACTCTGAGACAGGGTCCTTCTGAATTGGCCAAGCGGGCTTTGAACATGTGGTCATCCTCCTTCAGCCTTCCAGAGTGCTGGGATTATAAGCAAGCATCACTGTGCCCAGCTACATTATAGCCTTTCTAAAAAGCAATGTGGCCAATATGAATAAAGTTGGTTTCTTTTGACCTGATAATTTCTCTTTGGGAATCTAAAGATAAAATCAGATATTTAGAAAGGCATTTACATGTAAATAAGTTTTTTATTAAAAAAAAACTGAATGACCAAATGGAAAAGTTAGATAAACATACCACTATATCCATACAAAGAAATATGTAAGGTATCAAAAGGCAGGGTGGCATGGCAGATAGGCAGAAGGCAGCAAGGCAAGCAAGGGACCTTAGCAGCTTCTTTCTGCTCCTTATATTTTACCTAGGCTGCTAGGACCAGGGTGGTGCCAAACCAATCAAAGGACTGATTAAGTAATCACACGCCCTTAATCCCAGCAACACACCCTCTAGATCCAGCCATCTCTGAAAACACCCCACCTATGACCACATGAAGCTTTGGGGGACATCTAGACACAAGCCATAAAAGTGTGAAATAAGATAAATACAAGAAGAGGCCAGAGTAGTGGTAGAGCAATTCCCAGCACTGCAAAAACGTGTGTAGTATATGTGTCTGTGTGTGTGTGTGCACACACAAACACAAGAAAATACATTCGTCTATATTTTTAAAAGCAGAAACATCTGACTTCTAAATTCATGAGGTTTTTTTTTAAATGAAAATATAAATTTTTTTTTGAAAATGCTAAATGTTGAATGATGAAATTCTACTCTCTGTAAAAAGTATGAATTTGCCCCTTGGCATAGTGGCACACAGCTATAATCCCAGCACTCTGGAAAGCTGAGGCAGGAGGATCCCAAATTCAAATCCAGCCTGACCAATACAGCACTCAGCAAGGCCCTGCCTCAAAAAAAAAAAAGGACTTGGGGATGCACCTTATGGCGGAGGCTCTGGATTTGTTCTCAAAAAAATGCATGCAAAATCTTCCTCTGTGAAACCACCAATTTAGTCTCCTTACATGCTTTCCTCATTTACACAGACAGGAGTGATCTAAGGATCTGCTAAGACCCACATTTCCCATCTCTGGGCCCCACAACAGTGGGTCCACGCTGTCACAGGCAGAGTGCAAAGGGGCGGAGACCTGCCTTGGCATGGCCTGCTCTTACGCTCGGGACACTGGGACAGCAGGACCAGGCACTGGCTGGGTCCTGGCTCCCAGCCCCACCCAGGCATCCCACACTTGCTACAGCCTGCCAGCCCTGAGCTCTTTGCAGGTGACAGAGCTCTGTGCAGGTGCAATCCCCTGGGGTCCGAACAGGCACAGACCCAGTTCCCAGCACTGAACTCGGTTCCTGTCATCCTTCTGGCTGGGCTGTGTTGCTGCTCATCAGCTCCCCTTTCAGGAAATTCCCCTGCCTCCGCCCAAACTGAGTTCACTGGCCCACCGGCTGACCTCAAACCTTCACTTTCTGTGGATGTGGTCCCAGGCAGCCCACACTCGGCCCTGGCCACACTCTGCAGCAGGCAGAGGGCACAGCTGCGTCTCAGTGCTGCCCCACATCTGTGCCGGTGGTCGGCCAATGTACCGAATGCCACCAACGGGGCCACCACCCTGGGTAGGTCCCCTGCCAGGCAGGCCTCCGCTGACTGACCAACACCCCGACCAAATTCGTCACAACTCAGTTACCACTCCACCAACAAATTCTCACCAAAATACTGCCTCCGAGTGGCTTCACTGAAAACACAGGAAGACCACATGCCTAATTTTTTTTCCGTTTTTACAAGTATATTTTTGGGAAACATTCATTGTGGAGGACTGGCACGTACACGTATCACATCTTGATCCTCTGTGCTCCTCTTCCCCTCCTCTCCATCTGTCCCATCCTCAGATCCCCTTTCTACCTTTCAAAAAACCAACTACTTTATTCACTGATCCATAGTATTTTGAGTCTTAATTTCATTAATTTTCACTCTGATCTTTGTAATTTCTTTTCTTCCATTAGCTTTAGATTGCTCTCATCTTTCTTGGACCTTGAGATACATCATTAGTTTATTTATCTGGGCTCACTCTATGCCTTTCATGTGTTGCATGCCAAACTAAATCCTGCCAGAGAGTACAGCCAACTGTTTCCTATGTGATTTGGGTTGGTTACTTCACCTCTCCTTTCTAAAAAACACATGGGGCCAGGGTGTGACAACAGCATCCATCCGCTTGCAGGGTGGTCCTTTCCAATTAATTATAGCAGTTACAATGGTTTTCATTTTATTACACAGAAACCGACCCCAACTTCAGTGTAAGTTACACATAACACACAGACACGTTCATTTTGCTATGTCTGTTGAGCAGGTACATGATGGGGTACAAGAGGAACAGAAGCCTTGCTCTCCAGACCATGTTCCCCTGTGAGCGCACGGGGACAGCCAGAGGAGTCCCAAAGAGTAACAGGGCTGGCTGAGCAACAGAAAGAGCGAGCACACACATGTCCGAAGAAAAGGAGGCAGAAGGGAGGGATCTGGGGAGAGTAGATTGAGTCAAAAGACTCCTTAACCAAATAATTACGGAAATCAACTGGCAAAAGTAGCAAGAATGGAATATAAAATTGATCTCTACTAAATGATTCCAACTCCGAGAGAACTATACAAATGAACTGGCCTCAATTTTTCTCAGGTTAAAAAGAGTCATACTTTTAGCACTTTACATACTACGGAACATCAATTCAAAGAAGTTTTTAAAGAATTGGCTAAACATTCACAGTCATCTGACCCTGACAAGATGGATTATTGAGTATTCTAGAAAATTATATCATGCAAAAATCTTTAGTCTAAAATTCTTCCTCTGTCTCAAATCAGTATCCTTCAGTCATACATCTGAATAAAATTCATACAAAATATATCCACTCCACACGAGCGAGAATAATTTCCTTTAATGTGTCTTCTAAGCTGGCAGATGATTTTCAAAGACTGCTAGCTTTGCCCAGCACATCCACCCCCAAGACCGACAGCACCCATTTGTGTCTGAGATTGCTTGTGAGCTCTAAGAGCTTTTCACCCAAACCTCCAGCTGCTCAGTCTAGAAGGCTCTTTTCCCAAGTGACATTAATGCAGAAAGAGGAAAGAGCTCTAGCCCAGCCTTACCACCACAGCAGCTTTACTTTGTTAAATAAAATGTAGCCCCCGATAACTCAACTCTGCTGTTCAAAAGCTTTCGATGGCTCCCAATTACTTCCTAAATTAAGTATCAGCTGATGGGTCTCCACTTCTGATCCTCCAATACATGTCAGTCATTTCCCGGCCTTATCTCCAGCCACAGCCTACATCCTCCAACAACTGCAGCCTACATCCGCCAGCCAAACACCACCTACTCCTCAAAGGGTCACCCTTCCTCTCTGCAGCTCCCTCTGCTGTCAGTCGGTCAACAAGCCCACACAGCTGCTCTCCTCCAAAGATCCACGCACCACACCTCCTACCGTCTTTCCTGGTTATAGCATATCCAGGATCGTCTCCCTCCCTCTGAGCTGTGAAAGCACCTCCAACCTGTGCTTGCAATGATCACTTTTGGCTGGTATGCTAAGCATCCCTAAACTAATATTCTACCCCAGCCGTGAGCCAGCCTGCAAACCCCACAGCAAAGCTTTGAAAGCTGAACCTTCTCCACACCTAACATCTGAAGCCATGAAGTAACTTTCCCCCCAGCTTCTCCTGAGGGAGGCCCTGAGCGTCAGCAGGAGGAGCGTACAGGGAAAGGCGAGCAGTGGGCATCCCTGAGCAGGCGACTCTTGTGCCCGGAGCTGCAATCCAGGGCATCGGGCGCCTGGCAGAGACGCTCGCCTGCCCTGTACCAGGTAGAGCTGCACAGACAGGAAGGATGAGCTGGGCTCGAGAGGCAGGAATTATCCAGCTGGATGACGCAGTCTGTGGTGGAGACAGGCTGGAAAACAGCATCGTGTAATACAGGGTCTTTAATGCTGGAACCCTGGCTGACTCACCCACCAGGGACCACAAGATCCTCATGCAGATTTTTTGTCTTGAGAGTAAATTAGTAACAGCAAATAAAATGCATTCAAGTTCCAGTTCCAATCTCATAAGGCTAATTGTTAGCAATGACATAGTGACTCGAAACACAGACACTATGACAAGTCCTCAGTGTCCACCGTGGCCTTGCCACCCGTGGGTGCTGGGATCTTTCAAGTCTAACATTACTGGACCCAAGGAGAGTCTGAGATGCTGCTCTGCGGACTAAAACCCTATAAGGCTAGGAAGTTGTTTTGCAATGTGGCTGAAATGCTCCCCTGGGAAAAAGGAAGGATGGAAGAAAGCAAAGGACCGAGGACAGCTAACTGTTAAAATGTGTCATTTCAAAACAGTCAAACAGTCATGATTTTCATCATGAAACCACACAAAAAGTAAATTTACTTTTTTTTTTTTTTAAGTCTAAGGGCTGGGGATGTAGCTCAGCGGTTAGAGTGCTTGCCTTGCAGGCACAAGGCCCTGAGTTCGATCCTCAGCACCCAAAAAAAAAAAAAAAAGTATTTTTTTTTTAAAGTCTGCTCTCCCTTCATTTCAGTGTTTTAGCCCTTGAAAGCAAGCATGAAAACTGAACTTCCAATACCAATCCCCAGCCATGGTCCCAGCAGGAAAGCAGCTGGGAGGCTCAGGGCACACGGCTGCCCGTCCCAGCCGTGCGACGCCAAGTCACCCAGCCTCCGTTTCATCTTCCAAGGGCAGCAGCCATAATCACACCCACCAGACAGGATCACCAAGAGATGAAAGGAGCCCAGTGAGTAACACGAAGCCTGGCACACAGGGAGTACACAGATTAAAAAGATTGCAACTATTATTACCACCATCACCGAGATCATTACCATGCAATTAGCAAAGGGCTTCAGTCGGCATGCTGCTAATGCAAAGGTTTCTAAAACTGAAAACACCCAAAATAGAGAAAGAAAAATAATGTCGGTTCTACCCCGGTGAGTCTCATGATCACTTGCTGGCTTGACCTGGGTGTCTGGTTTTAGTGCTGGCCAAGAATAGGGTTCACTAACTCTTTTTAATTTTGTGGTGTGTCTTATGAAGCAATAGGTGCTTAGGCAAAGACACACATGTTCAGGCTGGCATATTTTAAAAAACCAATCTGATAGAAATGAACATCCTGTCCTTTTAGGTAGAAACAAAGGAGTTTTTCAACACAGTGAGCTCAGACCTTGTTTTACGGAGGTTCCCAGGAATGTAGCAAATTAAAACAACACCATTTCCTAGCGGCCAACCAGGAAAAGCCAGCGAAGGAGAGTCACACCAAGAAACAAGGCAGCAGTGAAAAGTCACAGCCAATTTCTTAGTGCCAGCCTTTTTAAGGTACACTACCAATAACTAAAATACTTTTAAACATCAGCTGTAAAGCAATAAACAGAGCAATACGCCAAAAGCCACAGGTAACACAATAGGACGGAATGTTAGAAAATTAGACAAACTTAATGCTAAACTGACTTGCTCTTAAAATTGATTTCTTTAAAAAGTTGATTTCTATATATTTCCCTTTAAAATGCTTATTTATAGATGTTTCTTTAAAATGAATATAATCAGGAGTTAACCTCCCAAAGAAAGCAAATTTCATTCTTTACCCATGATGACCTTTTTAAGCAGCTTTTATCATTTTTGTTTCAATGCATTTGGCACCAAAATGAGGTAGATACACATTTATGCTTCAATTTTATTAATCCAACTCCAATATTGTCATGAAATGTCTTATTCCACTGTGCTTTCATAATTCAAAATTTTAAAAAGCCACTCTTTAAAAAAAAAAAAAACCAGTAAAATAAACCCTGCTAATGTTCTTGTCTGTTCTGAATTGCAGCTTGCCCACCGCACCCTGGAAACACACCAAGCTTTACAGCCAGTACGAGCTGTGTGTGTGTCTGTGTGTGTGTGTAATGTCCAGAAGCCTCACTACCCAAACAGAGCCAAGATCTTATTTTAAGGTAAAGCCTTTTCAAAATCTTAGTATTTCTACATTGCAAGCTGGAGGACGGTCAGGGCAGGCAGAGAGCCCGCCTCTCTTTCTGACGTTTCAGCACTATGGAGAGTACAGAGCAAACCAAGATACATCACGTATAGGTACAAAATAACCATGATAAATGGGATCATTATGTATACAATGTACCAATGCATGTTCTTGGTAAAAAATTAAAATTAAAAAAAAAAAGAGAGAGTAGAGAGCAAACAAAATCTGCACTGATTGCGGTATTAAAATTAAACTAGTCGGGTGTGGTAGTACACGCCTGTAATACCAGCATTCTAGGGGGGGCTGAGGCAGGAAGATCACAAGTTCAAGCCCAGCTTAGGCAATTCGGTTACTTAGAGAACCCTGATACATAATTTTTTTAAAAGGGTTGGGGATGTAGTTCACTATAAAGGCCCTGGGTTCAAACCCTAGTACCAAAAAATAAAAGTTGGCCATGTAAATGGCAGCAGACTTCCTGCAGAGCCTTGCTGCTCCAGGCCTTGAAAAGGTATGAAGCCCTGGGAGTTGCCAAGAATTCTCTTCAAATGTGCAGTCTCGGGCCCCAACATGGACCTCCGGAGTCAGAATCTGCATTTCTACAACATCCTAGGGACTCCTGTGTGGATTAAACCATGAGATGCACTGCTCCAGAAGAGTAGGGCATTAAAAAGTAAAACAAACAAAAAACTTTATATGAGCTATCAATAGAAAAACAGTTAACTAGAAAAACCAGGCCTCCCCTATATGGTAGTGATAAAATCCCAACAGCCTTACTACAATATTCCAATGACAAAGTTTCCTCACCAAAAGTAAGAAAGGACAAGGCCTGAAATCACCCTCCAATTTCAAATCAATGCGGTCTTCAAAAAATAAAACGTGCAGTCACCATAGAAACTAGTATATACCCCTAACACTGTCAAGTCTCGGGGACTTGCAGGTTAAGGCCACAGTTTATAGATCAGGGAACTGGCCGGCACAGTCACAGATGATGGATGAACCGAAATTGTGAGCAATGACTGATACAGTCTTTGTTACAAAATCAACATTCCTAAGAGCAAATGGCACATCTGTCTTTCCATCACTGTGCTGTGATTTTTTTTTAAGTGGATCTCAATCTATAATTCTGGAAGGTAGAGCATTTGCCAAGGCCCTGAGTCTAAATCTCCAGAAATACAAAAGTAAAAAAAATAAAAATAAAAATTAAGCCAGTCATGGTAACACACACCTATCATCCCAGCACTCTGGGAAGCTGAGGCAGGAAGATCCCAAATTCAAGTCCTATCTGGACAGTCTAGAGATCCTGTCTCAATGAATGAATGAATGAATGAATGGGCAGTGGAAGTAGTTCAGTGTGTACGCCCTAGCTCAACCCCCAGTAACACATACATACATACACACAAATTTTAGGTTTGGGTGGGCCCTTTCCTCAGGACAGAAAGGAAAAGAAATAATAAGGAATGGGAGGGAGTGGGGGTGTAGCTCAGGGGTACAGTATCTTCCAAGGTGTCACAAAACCCTGGTTTCAATCGCCAGCATTGCTCCACCACCCCCGCAAAAAAGCAGAGAAGTGCTAGAGACAAAGACAGCCTCCAGGCACCATGGATTTCTAAGTAACTCACAAAGTGCCTGGTACCCAGTAAGCATTCAACAAATATTTGCTGAATACAAGAATGAGAATTTCCTTTTTTCATTTATTATACAAAGACTCCAGTTAGGAAAGAACCAAAGTGCCAAATGGAAAGAGAAGACTTGAACAAATTAAAGAATCAGTTCTAGCCAGGTGTGGTAGCACACTCCTGCAATCCCAGCACTGGGGAGGCTGAGGCAGGAGAATCACCACAACCTCAAGGCCAGTCTGGGCTATAGTGAGTTCAAGGTCAGACTGAACAGCACAGTGATGCTGTCTCACTATGCCGTCTCAAAAGACCGAAAAAAGAAAAATAAAAGAAAGAAAAAAGAATCAGTTCTAGGTAGAATCTGGCTTTTTCTCCGCTTCTTTTCCTCGTCTCCCAAACTGCACATTTCACTCACGAGTAAGGTTCCTCAGGAGATGTCAACTTAAATGAAAAAGGTATCACTATGCTGGGAATGGACAACATGCCCACCTCCTTGAGTAACACTGGCCATAACACACATATTGAACATAAAAAAGCACTGCTGGTATGTCATACACTGCCTCCTCACTAAAAAGAGGAGGGGGGAAGGCATCAATAATGTCCAAACATTTTTATCAAAGTAACATTTTCACTACAAAATAGTTTTAAATTTCCTCAAAAATGTACCAATAAAAGCTTAGGGGAGGTCACTAATGTGCACAGTACATAGATATGCCTCTTTATTGGCCAAGATCCACCACAAAAGCATGAATGAGCATGTACACAAATTTCAACATTTATCCAGGTATATGCGATCTTGATTAATTAGCAGGGATTGGGTATGTCTGAGAGATGTGTACCATGGGAAAAGATAGTAAATACTGCACATTTCCTACAAATGTGAGTCAACATATCAATCATAAATCCATTTGTAAATGTTGCTAGCAAATGATAACATCAAATAGGACAGTACTTTGATACAAGGCAAATAAAAATGGCCCAACGTTTTAAAACGAAGAGCAAGAGTCAAAGTATTTGACGATTAAAAGATTTGCTCTAAATGCTTAACAGAAAGCATTGTTAAACTTTCTGCATGGTTCTAGAGCCTGTATTCTCCCTAGAGCAAGCGAGGCTGCAGTAAACACAGTGCCTCCAGAAAGACAGACACACTCAGCAGATGGATTCTGAGCTGTAAAATACGGCCTTACCGCGTTACTTTACCAAAATTCTCATCCGTTCCAAGACATCTAGGAAAGCTGAACCCATCCACACAGCAAATGAAGGGTTCGCAGAGCCAGGCAGCACACCAGAAGCCGACGCGACCGAAAACACAGTCACCCCAGCATCTCGTTTTCATCCCACCGCGGCCTGCTCTAATTCTTTAATGTTCCCTTTACCTTGGTGAATGTTTTAATTATAAACAAAAACACAGAAGAAAACACATTTATTAGGGCTCTCCCCCTCAATAAACACTAGGGTATTACCTGAGCTGCAACATGTTTAACACTATCCTAATCATAGTGTTCATTTAATTTTGTACCTTTTTTTCCACTTCGCCTAGTGTAAGCTTTTTCACTTTGCTATAGAATCTTTTCTTTTTGTTTTTGTTTTTGTTTTTTTTTGGTGCTGCAGATCGAACTCAGGGCCTTGCAAGCACTCTAACCACTGAGCTAAATCCCCAGCCCCTATAGAATCTTTATATCCACTTAATGGTTGCATCTTTCATCTTCTAATGGATACACTGTGGGTTAACTATGTTCCCGTTGTTGGACCTTTGAAGTTATTCTAGTTGTTCCAAAAATTGAATTACACTAGACTGAATATCCTTACCCATTATTTCAATATCTTAAGGATAAAGAATATCCCAGAAGAATAAAAAAAGGGCACAAACATCTCTGCAGATTTTAATAATCTTGCCAAATTGCTTTTCAAACAAGACATTTAATTCTACGCAACATTGCCAGCAATGTCCAAATACACAACAGTGTGACTTTGCAGCATTGGGTAGGTTAATCATTTTTGGTTTTGCCAATTTTACAGGATAAAGAAAAATATTTTCATTTTTGAGTCTTTGAATACTAGGTTTATGCAATATTTTCCATTGCTTTTTACTGATTAATGCCCTCCTTTTAAAATTGCCTATTTGAGTCCTTTGGGCAGACATCCATTGAGCTCTTAATGTTTTTCTCATAAATTTGATGCAGTACAAGTGCCCCATCAGTGCTCTGTATTTTCAATTAGAAGCTTCCTATTAGAAGAATAATAGAAAATTAATTCTATCCCTGATCCGAGGGACAAATGTTCAGAAGTAATCTAACATACTGCTAATACCATGGGCTCTGGGAAATAAAACATCCTTTACTTTAACCACTGGTTCTCCAACATATTTAACACAGATCCCACTTCACATGCATTACTACTCTCCAATAGAGCAAACTCAATTATAAAAATGGATGGTCACCATATAAACCAACTGGGGAGAAGAAATGTGCATTTATTTAGAAATGGGGTCATGGATGATTCATACTTGAATAGCAAAGGGAACGTGACTTCAGTCCTCAATATTAGAACACTACAGCTTCAAAACACAGTTGATAAGAAAGTCCATCAGTGTGCCCTGTACATGTGGCCAAAGAACTCTCAACAATGAAAGCAAAAGTTAAGACAAAATTATCTTAAAAGTGACTTACAGAGCCCACACACCAAGCCCATGTGATTTTGTGAGTACCTCCATGTTACCCGTTTTCCCGCGGTGTTACAATCCCGAGATTGACGTTCCTTCAGGTGAATACCAGAAGAAATGGATCTGGCTTACAAATAAGAGAATGTTGCATTAAAAAAAAAAAAAAATAGGGTTGATTGTGTCTAAACAAAAATTTATAGTTGAATTAGTATAAGTTATATGCACAGGATACACTGCAACTGTAAATTGATAATGATCAGCCCAACCGAACTAATTAATAATTTTAAAGCAAAACAAAAGCAGCAATTGAAAACCACAACCAACTGAAGACCACATTATCCTATCCTGATAAAACAACCTGCTCAAAATTTATTGGAATTAAACCTGCCTGCACATACACATCTGCCATTGCTTTGCAACTCTGCCAAGCATTAAGTGGCACCCAGACTTTGGTACACTGAATTCAAACCATCGATGTAATGTAATGACACTAATTTTTTCTTTACACATAGCAAACTTCAGTTACTCTTCAAATCTTACTTAGTTTAAGGAGAAAAAAAAAAAAAAATAAGCCAAGAGTGGTAGCACAGGACTAGATCCCAGCACTCTGGAAGGCCAGGCCAGGAGGATCACAGTTTGAGCCCAGCCTGGATGACTTAGCAAAACCCTGTCTCAAAATAAAAAGTAAAAAAAGGACTGAGGATTGAGCTCAGCGCAAAGGTTCTGAGTTCAATCTCCAGTATTGAAAAAAGTTACGCTATATAGAATGGAAAAAACTCAGGAGATGATTCACATCCACACTTCAGGGTTCCCAGTAATTGTGCTTTGAAGACAAGTGCCCAGTGGATTAAGAAAACTCTAAAATCTTAAGGAAAGGGTGGGGATTTTTTTAAAGTCCAAAATCCCTTTTATATGGAGACTTGTGCAACACAGAAAGGGGCAGCCTGGGCCTCAGTATGTTAAGGCTATATGAGAGAAATTGCTCAAAATACAGCAGAACTCTAAATTTATAGGCCCTTAAACCATCAAAAAGAACAAATCTCTTTATAGGACCAAGACCAGGCAGGCAAGTGGAACACAAGGCTGCCAATTAGAGCCGCCTTTTGTTCAAAAAAATGACAGCAATTTTCAATGAAAAGATCTTTTACTTGTTTTGTTACATAGATTCCTAAGTATTTCATTTTTTTGATGTAATTGTGAAAGGAATATCTTCTGTTATTTCTTTCTCAGTGAGTTTGTTATTTGTATATAGAATGCTATTGACTTTTGGGTGTTGACTTTGTATCCAGCTACGCAACTGAATTTAGTTATTAAATCTAGAAGTTTTTTGGTGGAATTCTTGGGGTCTTCTATGTAGAGTATCATGTCATCTGCAAATAATGATAGTTTAACTTCTTCCTTTCCTATCTTTATTCCTTTTATTTCTTTCTCTTGCCTGATTGCTCTGGCTAATGTTCCTAGAACTATATTGAATAACAGTAGTGATAGTGGACAGCCTTGTCTTGTTCCAGATTTTAGTGTGAAAGCTTCAAGTTTCCGACCATTTAGTGTGATGCTGGCCGTTGGTTTGTCATAGATGGCTTTTATCAGATTTAGACATAGACCATCTATTCCTAATTTCTGTAGGGTTTTTGTCATGAAGTCTGGCAAACAACCTAAATGCCCAACAACTAATGAATGGCTAAAGATGTAGTTTTTCTACACAATGGAGTACTACTCTGCCATAAAAAGGACAAACTAGAGACATTTGTAGGTAAATGGATGTACCTTGAGAACATACTCTTAAGTGAAATAAATCAGACACTTATCAGTACATATCAAATTGTTTCTCTGATATGAGAAACCGTAAGTGTAAATAAGGACGAAGGGGTATAATAGATATGTATAAAAAAAAAAAAGATAGTATTCAAAAGAGAGGAGAACTAGATGGAGAAAAGGGGGAAAAAGAAGGAAGGTTAAAAGAAAAGAAAGATGAAAGGGGAAAAAAAAGTAAATAAACCTGTTGCAAATAGGGAAGGGTAGGGGAATGGAAGGGAGGGAAGGGGGGAAGAGGGGAGAAAACCAAGATACATCATGTACAGCTACAAAATAACCATGTAGATTATGATCATTATGTATACAATGTACCAATACATGTTCTTGGTAAAAATAAAATAAATTTTAAAAAAAGATGACTGCAAGAAGAGTTCTGTACATACATGTGAGAGCAGGAAGAAATTAGGGTGCAAATGACAGGGAAACAAAATAGACAACCAGTGTCACGGACTTGTCACTCACTGTGCAGAGAAACCAAAGAAGTGGCAGGAACTTGGCTTTTTTAACCATAAGTGTGCTCTGAACCAAGATGTGAGCATGCATCATTCTAGAATTTAAGAAGCTTGTCATGAGAACTCTTGACCTGCCTCTAAAGAGGCAATGGATAAACTTACAACGCCCTCAATTGCATGCTTTCTAATTAAAAACTTTGTTCTTTTACAAAAGCAAAAAGAAAATGAAACTCATCTATAATTCTGACCAAAAAAGAACTGATCAGCCACGTAGCCAAGAACCCTGGAAGAAAGTAAGAACACAATTTCAGAATTACTAACAAGGGCAATGGAACAACTAATACACACCACACAACACCATCTCTAGGTGCCGGAGAACTGATTTTGAGGTCAACAAAAAGATATTACACACCTACAAGAGGTGATTGCTTTTGTGACACAGGAGACTCTAAAGTACCACAATCTGAGACAGAAAAACTGCGTCATTCAAAGCAACTATCCTGACTGGTGAGCTCAGAGTCTGAAACAATACATCTGAGAAGCCGAGGAGCCTGCCCAGGGCCAAGGAGGAAACACGAATGTGAGAGATCCACTAAGGACAGTCAGGAAGATAAGCCCCACAAGTAGCTGAAGCTCACAAACCATTTTTTTTTTAAAGTAACTAGAGGAGGAAAACAAGATTTCAAGCTATACTTGGAACAGGAAAGAGCAATGCTGCAGTGTGGAGAATGTTGCTATTAATCAATCATAGCTTTTCTTGGCCTCTTACAACAAAAGAGTCTATAAGCTAGAGAAGAACAAGGATGTGAGGGGAAAATTGGAAGCTGCCCATCACCCCCACAAACACACATACACAAACGCATATGAAGGAAGAAATGTCCAGGTATTCTGAGCCACCTTGTGTCATCTCCCCATTGCTCGCAGAAGCAGGTCCCAACCCTGCTGATGGCCAAGGAGCCCCAGACTCAGTCCCAGCCCTGTCACTCCACCATGCTATCCCCCTCCACCTGTAGACTCACTCAAATCTGTTCCAATGTCACTTTCTCTGGGTGGTCTGTCACTTGTCATCAGCCTGAGATGACTGAAGGAGGCCTTCCTATGTCCCCCAGGTGACACAGGCATGTGTCTCCCAGCCATTTTCCACCTTTGCTGACATCTACATGGTCACCTCTCCCACTGAACTGGGGGCTAGGCCAGGGCATCCTGTATCCCTAGCACCAGGAACACAGCAGGAGATGCTTGCTGAGCGCTGGTTAATTCATCACCCAATGGCTGATTCTCATAGAAATGATCCCAAGAACTGGAAAAACGCCAGAAAATTAAGACAAATACTTCACTGCCTCCCCAAAGACAGGGCTGGGCAGAGAGCTCCATGAGCCATGGCTCTGAGGCACGACTTTGCTCTCCCACATTCCCTTGGGGAAAAAACTGCACCACTCAGCAACTGAGTAACTCCTCTGCAGTCCCATGTCCACAAGCCACACCAAAGCTTAATTCTTCTCCATCTTAGCAGGCTGGGGGAAAGGGAAAATCAGGACAGAGAAGAGAAAGAAGAGGCAGATTCTAGCGAAATCACGAGGAACAGCAAAGAGTAAGGGGCACTGTTAACTACCCTGGGATCATGAACCCTGCCTTCTGCTTTTTATGATACAGTTGCCAAATGTCAGCAAAGTATTTCCAAGAATTTCCCAGACTGTGTATCAGGTGGTGGAACAGCGAGGTGGATGGTAAATATCTTCGATGTTCCACCTGGTGAGAACCACGCTCAAAAGTAAGAACTAGCAACTTGTCATCTTGGGAGATGAAAGCACCTTTTCACTATTGAACTCAGACCTGAAACAACACTCACTATGCTCAAAGCCAGCGTGTAAGCTTTTGGCGATCTATTTCAGCATGAAGCATCTCAAGGTCTTCATCTGCAGTCTGGGCAGACAGAGATGGGCTGGAAGAGGACCAGGCGATCTTGAAGCTCAATTTCCAGTCACCTGAACCCTGAACCCTTCAAATCCCACGAACTCACTGATTCAAATTCACTTGTGTGGCTGCTAGTTAGCAGTGTCACTATGCTGCCTCTGCCTCATCCTAGATGTGCAGTTTTAAAAGTATCTTGAATAGAGGTATCTTGAATAGAGGGGAACAGATTGGGTCTGCGTTGCTAAATGACAAACAGCATTAGCGGTGGTAGAAATGGGGCAAAGGGGTCAACAGAGCATTTCCTAACCATTTGCTAGCCCTGGACCTGGCTGCTTCGAGAGGTGTGGCGCAGATGAGCGCCTCTGAGAGGTGCGCTGGTAGGTGTCACCCCCAGCATTGTTTAGAAGGTCTGCACATTTAAAAGGAGGCTCTTAGGTTCTATTTTGTGAATTACATGAGCTAAGAGGTCATGATGTATGCTGAACACATAAGAATGACAAACCACGCTTTTAATGACATCGGGAGCATTCTGTTTAAAAGAACTTGTGTGATTGATTTTCTTTATAGTGTTTCAGTGTTTTTTTAAAAATATATCTCAGCTCACCTATTGAGTTTCCTTAAAGTGAAGTGTATCACCATTATTGTTCACAGAGGACTGGCAAACAGCAGCTAATGGAAAAGCTTCAGCTTCTGACTTAGAAAAATCTAGCCTCCTACAGCATACACAGTACACTTAATCAATTAGCATTAATATGTATTAAAAAAAAAAAAAAAAGCCAGGTGGATTCCCTGTGTCTGTGAAGGGAGGTGCATTATGAACTGACCCGGATGGAAGCGGGAGGAGGAAACATGAGCTGTACAACTTCAGCTCTATCTGGAAATGCTACCCAGGCAAGATTTGTGCATGAACAACACCAGCACGCCCTCTTGCTTTGCACTTTCAGAGAGATGCGCCCATTTCCAAGAAAGTCCTACACACCGGTAAACTCCCTGGTGGTTTCCTTGGTTCTGTCTTCTCTGGGTCCCTTCCAGCTGAGGATCTATATACTTGGAAATGAACAACGTTTGACATCAATGCCTGTAAGCAGAAATTACTATGAATTTCACTGTTAACTCTGCATGTTCTGTACAAATGGTTTCAGAGTTACTGAGACCTATTTTATAAGAACACTATTTTGCCCTTAAGAAAACTAACCTCAAAAACCAACTACCCGGTGCCTTCCTGACTTTCCATTTCTTCCCCTATACCTGGATGCTTCTCAACCAGAGTCAGGGGTACCACTATGGGGTGCTCTGAGAGTATCCACCGTAAGTCCAAGTACTGGTTTATGATAGACCTCTTGGGGATTTTAGCTCAATAGCCCTCTCAAAATATTTTTGGAATGATGCAGACTATGAAATAACAATGGACATAATAAGGTGCATAACCACTTCCCTTGCACTATTAATAAATTTTTGCTGGCACTCTTTCCTTAGGATAAACATCTCATTATTACAAGACCATAATCAGAACGATGTCATAGGAGTGCTCCACTAAGGAATTATGTCTTGGAGGTCACCAGGACTCACAATAGGAGGAAATCCTGCTTTGCTGTTCCAACTCTGCCGGGATTCATTAATAAAATCATTGCTAAGTAGATACTTCGCCTTTGGTCTCATGCCTATTTGATCCTCAGGGACAACAGCAGGCCCCTTTTTTTCTCCTGCCATGGTTTTTACAGAAGCTGCACTTTTTGAAATAGAAGTGGGGAGAACTGATCTAAATTGCTGTTATTTTCCTGTACTATTTCTCTGGGTAGAACAAAACTTCTACACTAACAAAGAACAATAATCAGTGTAGTGGGGAGATACAATACACTGTAATAAGGAAGTACTGAAAAATACCACTCAGGGAATCATACACAAAAAGGAGCTGAAATTCAACATTAAGGCTAAATGAAAAAATACTATTTCATGACACTATAACAGGAAACATAAAAGCAGCTTGGGATTTCCTATATTTGAAGGGCTGTCTTTCCAGTGACTGTACTTTTCTTGAACTTGGGGCAGGAGATCCTACCTCCATCCCACGCCTCACGGTCCAGGCTCAGTATCCAAACAAAGCTCTGGCCTTTGGAGCCCTCCCCCGTCTGACCCACCAGAGCACCCACACACGCAGCAGCTCATGCGAGCACAGATCACACACTGTGGGTGACGCATGGCATTTCTGAGCAGCTTGGCAGCTGCGGATCTCACTCCCGCAGAAAGAGACATCCAAAGCAGGAGGCAGCGGTGGCATTTCACTTGCCCCTGTGACCCAGACCCCGGGTCCATGGATGAGCTGTGGGCTCGCCAGGGGAACTGGTATTTCCTGTCTGCTCTTCAGTTACTTCCCATTCTTTTTTATTGGTTTCTGGTGGTTTCCACATTTGGAAAAATAGGGCAGTGCAGACTTCAAACTAAAGACCAGACTGACGTTTTATCAGTCAATGCTTGATGCAAAAGGAAAATTAACAGAAAAAGAATTGGTCCAATGGTGTTTCCCAGGTAAGATTGTATATAACAGAATACTAAAAGAGTTGGATCAGATTCCTAAATATACCATGCTTTTTCCCATCAGACATCTAACTTTAGTTATTCTTGAATAATTCTTGAATCAGGTAAGGTTTCTGGGAGAAAAAACTCAGATAGACGAGTAGAACAGAAATAAATTAACAATTTAAGTTCTACACTATACAGCACCATACAGACTATTGCATGTGAAAGATATAAAACACAGTCCCTGACCTAGAGTTCACAGTTTTGTGGGGTAAAAACCCCAAGCAATTAAACCAATGAGAAAACACTGTGTTCTATTAGACAATTCAGAACTGAACTATATGGTTCGAAGAATCACAAACATGCAGACAGAACAGAGATGTTTTTGACATTTTTAGGCAAACAGAACTGTATATGAAATTAATGGAATTTTCCTTCCTGGTCTTTCAGTACCCGGAAAGGTAGAACCTAAATCTGGCAGTCACTGACAAATTGTGACAGTGTTGACTGCTGTAATTTTTAGATATTTTTAACCTGTAAAGAGGATGTACCTTGGCCTGACTATTGCAATATGTATTGTTTTTCCTTCAAATGTCATCCTAACTGGCTTCTGGACTCAACCGCTGGTACCACAGAAAAAGAAAAGTTACTAGCAAATTATGGACAAATACAAGGACAGAAAACCGAAACATATTTTGCTCAAGCAGTGTGTGATACACTTGTGCTCAGAGAAGTTTGATGAGAACAAACAGGCGCAAGCAACCCAGCCTGCTCCACTGGGTGTTGGGTAAAGTTTCAGAAAGGTCACATGCACTCTGGGAGGGCCCTCAAGTGCCCCACCAACCTCCAGGCAGGCAGAAAAACCCTCACTGAGGAACTCCCCCTCCTCTGCAATCTCAAAATGTAAAGTCAGCTCTATACATGTTCCTTTTGAACAGCTTCTATTCTCATGAGGACATTAAATCATTTCAAGAGCTATCCATTCCCCCACCCCCACCACCGCTGGACTGGCTAAAGGACTTGCAATGCTAGAATTATTTCCTCTGCATATATAACACCCTTGCCTTTCCTCAGCAACTGAAAAAGATACTTTATGTTTCTCCTCTATACATCAGAGGTTTACTCTGTGAACTCAACTTGATCTTACACAACCAATTACATTACAAAAGGTTTTAAACTTTACTTTGTTTGAAACATTTTAAGTTACTTTTGTCAGTGTTTAAAACCAAAGACCTTGAGTGAAGCCGAATTCATTCCAATCCAGCAGATAGCGGGTAAAAAGCATTAATTTGGGAGTACAAACATATTGAATGATGCAACTCCAATCTAGAAATCTGGTTTCTAAATAGTCTCTCTAAAAAAATTTAAATTTTTAAATATTCCTAATTGACTTCTATTTTTATTTGAAATATTTTTGCCTTCGTATTTTTTAAATATTTAAGAAAATAATAAATCCTCTAGCACATCTAAAATAAAAGCAAGTAGATACATCATTCTGAACCAAAATATCATCAACCATGTTATCAGAAAGTAAGAAAAAGAGGGGAAACCACCCATAATCCCATCACTGTAAAATACTGAAACATACTATAGGCAAATGGGCATCCTGTATGTGGTTCCTGAAACTGTAACAAGTTTTACAATCATAATTGTATTATTGAAACTGTTCTAAAAAGTTAATAGTACTGCAAATCATACAATATAAATGGCAACATTTTAAAAATAATGAAAGGAAACTAAAGATCCCTGTGAAATAACAGGAGAAAAGGGTACAGAGAATTTTAGGATCTTTCATTTTACCTAATGAAGACAAAGTGCTAATAAAAAGCGGGGTGTGGTGACACATACCAGGAATCCCAGCACTGAGGCTGAGGCAGGAGAATCAACAAATTCAAGCCCAGTTTGGGCAATTTAGAGAGACCTTTCACAAATTTTAAAAGAAAAAGGGTTGGAGATGTAGCTCAGTGTGAATTTGAAGGCCCTGGGTTCAATCTCCAGTGCTACAATAAAACAAAACAATCAAAAAAGTAGGGCTAAATGGGGATTGGCTTTCTTCTGGTATTTTTTAATTCACTTTCTAAAATTTTTCTTTCCCTTTCTCTTCTCTTCTCATTTCTTCTAATCCTGTGCAACTTTGGGAAAGTAAGTTAAACTTTCCCAGACTGTCAGGTGGGAACATAACTATTCTTTGGCACAAAATTCCTCTTAAATGCTTTACCAAAGTAAAATTTCTAGTATTCATTTCTGTCCCTATCTCTTTACACACTCTGAAAAACTGAGTATGAGGAATATAATCACCAGCTAAATTTCCTCTCTGCCCTGCAACTCCTGGAAGTGGTCAAAGTATATATTTGAATTTGTTCAAATTAATATATGGGAACAGTATTGAGTGCCCACACTAGGGCTGCAGAAAAACCCTGTATGTTGACTACTAGATAGAGTACTGAGAATACTTACAGGGAAAATAATCACCAGTGGTTCAATTAGAAAAGCAGTTATCTTTTCAGTTCACAAAGCAAAGGTATCTGGATGTAACGTTGCATCTTTAGATATAAACGCACAAATGAATGATTTTACTCTTAGAAATGCATGGTTTTTCAAATCTCAAATGACTTCAATCTTCAAAAACCTGCACATATTTCACAGAGTTATGTTCCTGTAACTCCCAAAATATAAATTCATTATTTTCTCCTTATTTCCTTAATTTTGCACGTTGGGACCTAAACTCTTGCAGAACTTCAAGATAATCTTCCAAGTAAAGGCATTTTAGGCATCACACATTTTAAAAAAGAAAAGAGCGTATTTCCTGCATGCTTGCCCCACCAACACTCTCCCCTCCTCTTACCAGCATTCTGTAATTGCATTAATCAGTGAAATCATTTCACGAGAGACAGATACATTAAACAGAAACACACCTGAAATACAGAACCCTGCCAACTTTGTAAAGAACAGGGAAAAGTTCAGCCAGCCAGCTCTTCTCACAGCTGTCTAGGGCCTGGCGGGAGCTTTGCATTGCCCACATCCTCCGCTAGGGCACCCGCTGCCCATGCACAATTCCACAGTGAGTGTCCACAGCAAGTGACTCTGTACAGATGACTTTGCCCACCACTGTGTGCTCTGGCCAAAGCTCTGACCGGAACCACGGATTACAAGCAACCAGGGATGATGCTGGACTAGCTTAAATAAACGAAGAAAGATACCCCGCTGGACATGAAACCAGGTTCTACAAGAGCACCAACCCTGTACGGGAATATTGAGCAGGCTGCCAGGAATGGCAGAAGCCCTCTGACATTCCAAATGTCATTCCAGGCACCACTGCCACCCAGGTGAACTGACCAAGAATTTTATCAATGGTAGACAGAAGAAACTATTGTCAGGTCATCTCGCTAAATCTGCTACATATCTCTCTCTGTCTTTGAGACAGCATCTCACTAAGTAGCTCGAACTTGCAGTGATCCTCCTGCCTCAGCCTCCCAAGTGCTAGTATTACAGGCCTGCACCACCACACTCAGCTTTGAAAAAATTTTACGGATACAAGAAAATGCTAATATATTAAGTAAAATAAATAAGAATTTTCCATGTACCATGATTTCAACTATTTTAAAAAGCATTTGTGGGGCTAGGAGTGCAGCTCAGTGGTAGAGTACGTGCTTAGCATGTGCCATGTCTTGGGTTCAGTCTCCACGGAACACATGTTCTGATGCACACACCAAGACTACAAAGAAACAGTACTCTTAAGTTTCAGATAATTCTAAGTAGTGAGATTATAAGTGATTTGCTATCTTCTCCAAAACCATCTGCATTCTGCAACTTTCCCACAATATGTATTTGTTATAAACAATTAAGTCTTAACATTCTTCTAAAAGATATCCAATATGCTCACACAAACCAGCATCTATGTGGCAGAATCCAGAGCTGCAGGGCCTTGAACCAGGAGCTACAGAGACATTTCATCTGCAGGAGCACACTGTCTAAAATGCCACACAGCTTTGGCTTGGAATAGAACTTGTCATATCCCTGCTTAATTATTGATGCATCTGGAAATCACCTCATCTATTATCAGGTGCTTTCGCAGACAAGAGCAACACACTCTGAGCCTGTAATCCGGTGTGCACAAGCAGTTTCTAGACTAATGGAATGACTTGTGGTATTCACATTCAGAGGAAAAAATCCAATAAAATAAATTGTAGAGTGTATTTGTTTAAATAAAACACGCGCACACATTGTCTTCCACTTCTCTGCCGGCACTAATTTATCCATCAGTCTGATCCCCAAGGAGGCGTGCGCAGTAATGAGGCTGGTGCATAAACAAGTGGGGGAAGATGCCGGCATGATCTCACTGCCAGCAGCACTGAGCGCCGAGCGAAAGTGATGGCAGGGGCCCCTGTCCCCACGAGGCTGGCAAGCGCTTCCCTGTCCCAAGTGCCCCACTCCAGCACACTCACTCCTGTCATAGCCAGCCGGACCTGCTGAACAGCCAGCACCTACACAAACCAGGGGCTGCAACCAGGAGAGGAGAAAAGAGGCCCAAACACAGCCACAGCCAAGGTAATCAGAAAGAATGGAAATGCGAAACTTTTACTGCAAATTCTTTTCTGAATGCTCTATCACATATATTTCAACACGAATGGTTCTTTTCTAAGGCTGTTGAGTCATTTAAACGCTGTTTCTTTAACGATGGACATATAAGAATCATGTATTACTTGAAAGACACCAAGACAGCCTATGACTGTAAATCTCTCCCCTTCCCTGGAAACAGTTTGGTAACAAGAATGCTTTCTGTCCCAGTCTCCCACCAGGAGGACACACAGATACATGTTTACCTGTGAACATGCACACACATCTACACATTTTGATAATTTGAGAGCAGCACAAAACATGAAATACGTAATTCCACTTGAAGAAAGCGAGAAAAGCCATAGCTAACTCCACTCTGACATGCTCATTCTTCTTTTTATTTAAGCAATACAAAATTCAATTTTTTTTCCCCACAAGGAACTCCAAAATCTGACCAGACATTATCATCGTGTAATGTTCTGTGCTACTGTGAAAGGCACAGAAATGCATGCCTGCCACCAGGGCAGACATGAGAGAGGGCCACCCTGACAGTCTCGGGCAGGGCCGCGGGCAATGGCCGGACGAGGCTCCACGGCGGCTGCCAGCGGCTCCCCCTCAGGAAGCTGTGGTCTGAGCCAAGGCTGGGTTTTGATTTAAAGGCCGAGTCTGCAACAGAACTTCTTCTGCCTTCCTGAGAAAAGCCAACAACAAGGGAGGTGAGCGTGGAGGTCAGAACGCAAACGACCCGGGTCACAGAGCCCAACACCCATCCACGAATGACCAGGCACCGTCTCAGGTCCCCAAAGTCTGGACGTTACCTCATGTAACTCAGGAGACTAACCCCCCACCAGGAGCTCTAAAACACTGTCTCTGGCTACACATGGGCTTCCTTCTATGGGTCCCACTTTTACAATGTCACTCTAACTTTTAAGGAATTTCTCTTCAGTCCCTCCTTGGGATGATGCATCTGCAGGAAGGTGCAAAAGTGCTCACCTATTCTGCATGACTCCTTCGTTCCACCCTGCACCAACAGGGAGCAGGCCAGTGAGGAAGGTCTTCCCAACCCTCAGAAGGAAGGGACGGGAAGACCAGTGTGGTGGGAACGCCCCTCTGTGAAGACAGCAGCCCTGCCCTGCCCTGCCCTGATCAACATGTCACCCCGCAGACGCCACCCAGCAGCGTGCAGCTGCTCTGGAGCACACCTGAACAGTCATGCAGGTTCAACTACAAAAGATGAAAAAAACCACTTTTGGCTTCAGAAAGCCAGAGGAGTGTTTCTTAATTAATTAACTACAGCATTAGTCATACGCCCTGAAGTTTTCAAGTACCCTGTTTCTCCACAAAGGCTACATTTCATCCTCTTTTATCTCCTTTATGGACAAGCTGTCCACCACCTGGAACTGCACATCCGCACATAATCTTTATGGTGACAAGCGACTATCGTAAATCCAGCACGTCAGCCACAGCTGTCAGCAGGCAGAGCTGATTTTCATGAAGATGGGCTGCCGGCTGAGCGCTCACACAACAGGAGGTGCGTTTAAGAAACCCTCTTGATGGTATCAGCTCACCCTCTCTCAAGAGTTCATCCACTGCTAATTATTTACAATTAATAAAACACGTAGTCACAGTTAAAATGATCGGGGTAACTTCCTTTCAAAGAGAACATGTTTGCATGGTGCTTCTTTATATCCCTTTACCCGACATCGCATCTGCTCTTGGATCTCCAGGTGGACGTGGGGCGTCAGGGGAGGCTCCAGCTGGGCTGTGCTGGGACGTGGGCAGAGACGCCAGCCACACGCACGGTGCCTTCCCCAGGAGAAGCACAGGACCCACCCGGGGTGGGGCGCGGCAGGTCAGGGCAGGGAGTCTCTGAAGCTGCAGCAGTGCAGATGAAGGAACAGAAGAAGCAAAACGAGAGGGAAACTAGGCAAAGAACACTTCTGGGGATAAGCAGAAGGCAAGGGAAGTGACGAAGCAGGCACACCTCTGGCAAATGGTATTTAATGCAAAATACCACCAAACCTGACAAACGCAATTTCTACTATTTTCCAGACTTGGACAGAGCACTGCGGGAGCTGCATTCTGAACAGATCCTTGGTGGAGGACGAACGCACCATGTCCTCTCCTCAGCGTATCACTCACCTCGCACAACATTCCCGTAAAGGGATCGTGAGTGGCTCACTACTTTGAGCCTCTGGGGAGAAGATGCCACATAAATCTAAGGTGTTATTATCATTATCTCCTCCTGCCACAGAGTCTGGGAAAGCTGTCAGATCTCCAGGCTAATGAAATTTGAACACAAATGACTTCTTAGGTTGGTCAGCTTCAAAAGTTTGGGATGTAGATTTTATTACCCTTACCCAGATCAAGAAAAATACAACTTAAAAACAACACATAATAATAATGTCTGATGCTCTATGCAGTATACACACACATCCCTGCAGCAGAGTAGAGATGGAGACAAGTTCTTTCACACTCCTCATGGTGACAGGTGACATCTCTGTCCCATCCCTTTGGGTCTGGGCAGGCTTGGAAACTGACTTGGTAAAAAGAAGACAGGGATGACGGTGCTATGCCAGCTTCCAGACCAGGTCTTAGACGAGGCCAACTCCCTCACCCTGTCTCTCAGGACTGTCCAGGAACCCTCAGCCGCAGACACCCTGATGTCCACCCGTCCTGGGGTTCACACAGTCTTACACGGGCACTGCTATCAGACACATCATGCGTTTCATTTCTATCAGCTCGATAAAATTCAGTACTAGGACATTCTTATACTACAGTATATTTGAAGACAATATTTTTATATTCTTTTATTACAAAGAACCGTGCCTAGAGGACACCATGTCCTGCTGTAGCTGCCACTCAGCTGTGTGCCACACTTACACTGAGCTCTGTGCTAGGTTCTCAGCTTGCTAAGTACAGCACTGCGGGGGCAGCCAGGGGAGAGGGGAAAGGGAAGGAGAACCAGACGGTGGCCACGAGCTCGGCATGCCTGTGACTTGTACATAAAATACATAAATACAGAAGTTACAAGGACCCATACTGATAGGAACAACAGCAATGCTGTGCTGACCCATGAGCAGGCACATCTTCTGGCTCACATTCAGGCGCACACTTGGGCTCACGAGGACCTGTGGCCAGAAGCCTACACCGGCCAGCACCAGTCCGACCCCTGACACCTTGGCACAGGGGTGGGAATCCTTCAGCCAGTATGGCCTAAGCAGAGAGCCGAAGTGTGCAAAGGGAATCCCCTAACTGGCCTGACGAAAGAGCCCACAGTCCCCTCTGTCACTGTTACTCCAACAAACACATCCACAAAGACAGGAAAGGAAACTAACAAGAGAGGGATCTGGGCCACTATCCACCACCCTCTTTCTTCTTTACCCCAAATAAAAAAATCTTAGCTGTCCTGTTGCTATATACCACAAACACCTGGAGAACATGCCAAGACTTACAACGTAACTCTCGTATTTCACGCCACCTGGCCTTTCCTTGCCCCTCTTCCTACTTTCCATCTGCGCTCTTTTTACTGCCCTTCTTTGATGCTTTCCCCCATTTCTGTTTAGCAAAGCAGTTTCTGCACTCAGACAAGACATCATTAAAAGTTTACAGCTAAAACCTCAGGAGCACCTAACACACCAACTGTTTCCACAGATAAAACTCAAAAAAATTAACAATCAGGAGAACTAAGTAAAATGAAAATGTAGTGATGAGCCCACGGTCACACAAGTCACCAGCACTTGAGCACGCTGGCTGATCCTCTCAACTTTCGTTCTGGAAATGTTGGTGCACAGCCGAACGCCAGAGCTGGATCCCACATCACGACATGCAATAGATGGTATGAAAAGGTCTGGAGGTTGGTCTCTAGACCAATAACTCCCCAGCCTGGCCACACAGAGAACCTGAGGAGCTTCGTGTAATTACCAACAAACCTTCCAACCTGCAGATCTGATTCCCTGGGGGTTTGTGGAGTTTGCGCACCAATTTTTTAAGTGTCCATAGGCAATCGTGGTGGCACATGCCTATAATCCCAGCAGTCTGGGAGGCCGAGGCAAGAGGATCCCAAGTTTGAACCCAGCCTGGGCAACATAGTGAGAACCTCTCTCAAGATTCAAAAATTTTTTTAAAAGGGTCGAGGATGCAGCTCAGGGCCAAGGCCTCAGTTCAAACCCCAGTACTGCAAATTAATTAATTAATTTTAAAACATTCAGGTGTTTCTATACTGCAGCGAGGGTTGAGCTCTGGCTGCTCTGGTACCATCTAAGGATCAAGTTAAAACACAGATTCCAACAGAGGGTACAGGATGGGGTCCAAGATCGTATGTTCTATTCTGTTTCTAACAGATGACAGTTCTGTTGCTCTGTGGCCCACACCTAAGTGACGAGGATCTTTAACAGCTAGCAAGCCTGCTTGACGCTCACCAACCTGCAGGTCATTCCAAGGTTCTTCCCTAAACCCGTAAGCCATCTGAGCAAACGCAAGCCGGAAAAGAACCTGCTCTTCTCCTGCAGGGATGGCGGACTCTTGTTTGTGGCACGACAACATCCCAAAGAGCCACAAAGGGCCACGTCTGAGTGCCCTGGCGCACCGAGTGCCGGTGTGGGATCTGCCTCCCGGGTGTCTACCCAGGAAGGCCAGCCACCCACCACAAGTGCAGACTCCTGAAACATTCTCATCCACGTGAGCCCGAGCTGCCTCGCCTGCACATTCAGGACCACAGCATCACACCGCTCCACAGGATGGACACAGCCATGCAAAGCGTGGCCCACAACCAGAGTAACCGGAGTAACCAGAGTAACCAGAGTAACCACTACTCTATTTTTTGAGACAAAGTCACACTCACTATGTAGCCCACACTGCCCTCAATCCTCTTGCCTCAGCCTCCTGAGTGCTGGGATTACAGGCATACACCATCACACCCAGCATAATCATTACTCTCCATAAAGATGGTATTACTTACACTGTTCCCTTTAGGCTCTCCTTGACCTCTCCGAAACCTCCATAAACCAGGACAAAAGGTGATGGGTACCACCGTTAAAGGCACTTTCTCAACAGCCCCCCACACCGATGGGCAGATAAACAATGCCCAAAACGGCACCTTCAGTGCAAGGGCATTCAATCACTGATCATCAGTCCTGACCTACAAACCCTCACAAGGCCAAGAACAAAGACTGAGCCGGTCACATCAACCCCTGAACCCAAAAAGAAAGTAGCTTCCCTTCTCAGGGGTGAAAAGAACCATGCAGAACCAAAACATCACCTATGGAAGCGGATTAAGATCTACCTAAAAATCCCTCAGTTATTTCTCCACTAGTTTTGTTGTAAAAGGCTTGAGTATTGTAGAAAGCTTTTGAAAGCACCATTCATCACTCTCATTAACAAAGCACAAAGACAAAGAGAAGTTGTAAAGGGAGGGAATATATTTAAATTCTCATCTCCTGTGCTACTCTGGAACTCTGAATTTCAAATGCGCTGGTGTGAAACAATGTTTACAAACAAATACTGGGAGGGACGGAGTCAAAATATGAACATTGCGCAACTGGGTAAGCCTTAATACTTTAATCATTACTTAGCAACTTCCCTAAATATATACAGGGAGACAGAGGAAGCACTATTTTAATTAATGAGATGTTTAAAGTCCTCTGAGAGAAGAAAACAACTTGGCAAGTCTGATGTCACAACTGTACCGGCCGTGCCCAGAACTTGAACACATCTCCAAAAGACCACTACTTGTTTAGGATGACAAATAAGGTCAAGGCTTGGGTGAAGTCCTCCTGTGGCTGCAATGGGTGCCTTTAACTGAACTCCAGCATGAGAAGCTGAATCAGTCCATCGGCCCAACTACTACCTACCTATGCAGAAGATTTCTAGTGATTTAGCTGCCCAAAATCACCATCTTAAGATGCACAGGGGAGTAAAGAAGGGTTATGGGCACATGAATTATAGAGGCCTGTATATAATAAAGGATCAGAGAAGTCACTAAACTGCCATCTTTCCCCTTTTATTTTGTAAGAGATAATCTCTTTGGGCTGCAGGGTAGTCTCAGAACCACTACGAGTTAATAAATGCTAAAGGCTTTTAAAACCCCTGTACACTTTATAATTCAATAGAACACTGTACTATAAATAAATAATTTAGAGTTTTATTGTTCCCACATTTTAGAAGATTTTCATGGAAAGTGTATAATCAAATCCCTTTAAATATTCTGAATACAGCAAATAAATTTTACTTAATTGTCTTCGCTCCAGCGGTGTATCCACTGCAATTATTTTAGAGAAGTAATAGGATTAATGAAAAACATCACACAAGGCAGCTCAGCAGCAGAGCACGGGCCCAGTATGTGGAAGGCCCTGAGCTCCACCCAAACACTGCAGTGGTGGGGACAAGCACACAGACAGGAGAAAGGGGCGGAAACAATTCTCCACCTGAGGAGCAGCAGCTTTACACACTGGGTGAGCTCAACTTTCTTGGATCTTGAATATTTTTCTTCTGTTTCCAACTGATTTATAAATATCAACACTGGAATTCCTATAGCACTTTATAAGAAAACTGACCCTTTAACAGATCGTCTCTAAAAATGATACATTATCATAAATCAAATAAAAACCGGGTTGGTTTCTAAATTAGTTATTAAAATAGTGTCTAATTTACATTTTAAACTTCAAGAGAGGGCTGAGGATTTAGCTAAATGGTTAGAGTGCTTGCCTCACAACCACAAGGCACTGAGTTCGATCCCCAGTGCAAAAGAAAAATAAATAAATAAATAAAAATTAAAGAGAAAGAAAAAGCCAGGCACGGTGGCACGCGTGTATAATCCCAGCACTCAGGAGGCTGAGGCAGGAGGATCACTCCAAATTCTCCTGTCTCAAAGACATACAGACGGGGGGGGGAGGCGGGGGAGATCTGTAACAGGGGCATTGTCTACATGAAATCACTTAATCTTCATGACTGTCAAAAAAGATAACATCTCCAATTAGAGATGTGAAAACAGTCACAAGCTTGCAGGATTTTCCATAGGTCAAAACATCAAGGGCCAAAACCCAAAACTGAAGGTTCTCCCTTTAAGGACTGTTCCAAAGCATCCACATCAATTGTCACTGGGATTTTATTAAGGTTGCCAAAGAAAGTTCCTCTGAGTAATTTTCTAAGGGAGACAGTTTCTACCCTGCACTCAATTTCCCATGTGTAGCGCAGTCCACATCCAGCAATGTGGGTGCCAAGAAAAAATATAGGAGCTTCTTCAAGTCATCCTTAATCACTGGTAATTACTCTCAGGAAAAAACAAAAAAATGTACAGCTAACATCGATGTTCTTTAACTTCCTCCAGTGTCTCCTCTCAGTCTTTGAACCTTGATGACAATCCCACCAGGCAGGTGGCATAAGTCACCAAGGACCCTTGAATGCAGACTGTTATTCTAACTGATGTGCCTGCCTCCCAGAACACTCACCAGCAAAGAGTCCCGTTGAGCTACACTTGCTTCTGTGGACAGCTGTGCTTTACGCAGCGGGTCAGAGCGGATAAAACTGACTCCATTCAATTCCCAAAACCCAGAACAAACACGCACACAAAACCTGACTCCACCACGGAAAGGTTATTAGCATTCCAGGTCTCCTCGGAAAAAAAAATATCCCTGACAGGTTGTGTCTTCATAATCATAATTTAATATATACGCTCTCACATCCCTCAACAGCAGGCACGCTGAAGATGCTACCACCATCCGGATATCATTGTTTAAATAGCTAACAACACAAAAGATCACTTTCACTTCTGGGCCCCCAGATTTGTCTGAGAGGTTCTTTTTTTGAGCTCTAACAAAGTGGTGAAGGCACCAATCCCGTATTTCCGCTAAAGGGACTAGTGATTCAGTCACATCCTGTGTGACAGACAGGACACCAGGAGCCAGTATCCTGCATGTTTCGCCTCCTCCTTCTGCAAGTGTGGCTGGCTGTAATAAGAGAACTTGGCTTCAAACATAACCCTGCTGGGCAGGAGTCCGGCTAACCATCATTCGCAAACAGCTTTGCACAGTAGCTTTCAGAATTATCAATTCTACATCTTAAATGCCTTTGTGCTGCAAGAAAATGGGTCCCCTGGAAAAGTATTTACTTTTTTAATTCTAGATTTAATGTTGGGTTTGGAAATAAAAATTAAAATACAGACATGAAAAAAAGTTCCCATTTTAGTTACTTTAGCAAAAAAGGAATAGAACAAAAACCCTATTACTGAATCAATTACCCATGCAAAAACAGCACTTTCTTTCTTGTGCTTTTAATCTGTTAGTAAAACATACTTGGTTAGTTAGCCATTTTCATTTTGGGGGGGCATATACCAAGTTGTGTTCTTATGTGCTAGGTTGATTTTTAGCACTGTTTATCTGAAAGAGGGCTTTTCAAAAACATAATTCCTGTGATACAGGTTAGTTTCCTAATCTGAAAGTAGGCGACACAAATAACAAGAACCAAAGAAATCACACACACAAATACCCGTGAGCTCCAAAAATGTAACTCTTAGCCACGTCCGAATTCTAAAGAACACCAAAGTGAGAGAAATAGTGACGTGTCATCTCTAAAACCACCTAAAAGCACCGACCTCTGGAATGTATGTGTGCATATACATGTATACACATGTCATATACGCATACACATGTGTCATACACCTCGTGTCATGCAGCACTACCAGTTAGTAACAATTCACAAAGAGTCCTAGCAAGTCATTTACGAGCAAGTAGTGTATCTTAGGTCTCACCCATGCAGTTCAGACTGGCCTTGAACTCACTCTGTAGCCCAGCCTGGCCTCAAACTCACAGCAATCCTCCTGCCTCAGCCTCCCAAGTGCTGAGATTACAGGTGTGCACCACCAGGCCCATAAAGTAAGTGATTTCTCTTAAAAGGTACTTATGTTGAAATAACAAGGCTTTCTGAAGTATATTCTACGTAAAATTTACCCAACTCTCCAGAGGATGCATTTGAGGAGGGCAAGCCCTATTGTTATAAACTAAGAGAAGCAAAACAGTCTTGCAGTGTAGGTGAGTGGGATTTTTTTTAAAGGCCATACACGCTGTATGCTCTTCTGAAAAGCCGCTGTGTGCCATGCAGGTCTCAGGACCCCAGCAGCACCACAAACAGCTGCGTAGGCCAGATGTGCTGAGGTAGCTTGGACACTGAGCATGGAAGCCCAGCACCTCTGGGTCTAAGAGGAAGATGGGAAAACAGAGGCTCACAGAACCAGTGAGACCCACCTGTGCTGAGAACTATTGAGGGTTGAAAGCAAATCCTGGCAAAGCTCCTCTGCTGCAAGCATCTCCAGGGCAGCTGGGGAGCTGAGGAGGAGGGAAGCAGGCGAGCCACTGCAAAGCCCACCAAGGGGACAGCATGGGCGAGGACAGGGCTGAGGGCACAGCCCTGAAAGCTTAGGGGCAGCAACAGGGCAGGCTGCAGGCCTGATTCCTCAGAGTTTACACACTGTATAGAAAATTCCTCAGAATGGCCAGTTCCCACTGAGGCTGTCCAAGAAGCTCTGATACAAAAACACACGTTTTATGGGATTCTCAGAACTATAAAGTGCCTAAAAGTGGAGTCTTATTCATAGCAGCTTATGCAATATATTTTTAACATCTTTATGAGACATAATCACCTGCCATAAAATTCACCAATTTAAGGTATACAATTGAATTACTTTTTAGTATGTCCACTTGCTTGTGCAACCATCACCACTACCTAAATTTAGAACATTTGTGTCACTTCTAAACGAAACCAGTACCAATCAGCAGTCACTCCCCATCACGCTCGACCCTGAGCCAGCAGTGAGTAAACACTGCACTGCTGTCACTATGACCTGTCCACTCCGGTCACTTATTAATGGAATCATACAGTGTGTAGGCTCTGGGGATGGCTCCAATCACAGCATAACGTCTGCAAGGTTCATCCATGCTGCAGCACGTACCATCACTCCACTCCTTTTTATGGCTACTCAAGTGATGATCCCAGGGCATGGACATACCACATTCTGTTTATAAACCTGTCAGCCAGACTGTTAGGAATAGGGCCTCTATGCGCATTCATGTACAAGTTTGTGTGTTAACACTGTTTCCACTTGTCATCCATGTATGTGAAAATATAGTTTAACTGTCAGAGAAAAAATTAAATAATTGATATTTTAAGACCCTTACAGAGCTTCAGTCTTTATTTAGAAGTACCAATATCAACTGATGAAGAATAAAGGAAAACATAAAAGTAGAATTTAGTAGCCTAAAGCCCATAAAGACAGCAGGCCAGACACAAGGCACAGATCCAAAAGGGAAAGTCATTTTTACACTCTTTCCAACTGGACACAATTTTAAATTAGGTAAAATAAAGACTAGCCTGTAATCCCAGCACTCTGGGAGGCTGGGGCAAAAGGACTGCAAATTCGAGCCCAACCTGGGCAATTCAGCAACTTAGTGAGATCCTATCTCAAAATAAAAAATTTAAAAGGTTGGGAATGTAGCTCAGTGCAAAGGCCCTGGTTAAATCTCCAGTACAGGGGGAGGGGGGCCTAAAAGACAAAATGAGTCACCTTTCCACTCTATTCGTTTCTCTTCATAAAGACTTACTCTTCTATTTTGCATATAAAACAAGAAAGGCATCAAAAATAAGTAAAATTACATAAATCCCCTGAGCCCCTGCTCTCCTGCCACTGACCTTGGTCACAGCTAGGAACATCGAGAGGAAAAGCTGGATGAAGGGATGCAGCGCTGAGCAGCCTGAGGTGCCACCTCCAGCCTGCGTACGGTACAGGACCCATGAGAACAACCTACCAGACCTATGTCACCTATGGTATCACTGAAAGAAACAGTCCTCTCCAGTCGTCTACTGAGTGTTCCCCACTGCCAGCCTCATCCAGCCTCCAGGGAGGAGAAACCTCCAGGACAGATGGAGGATCCATCTGTGGTGAGTGGCCCACGTGGGGCTTCAAATAGCGTCTTCAATAAGAGATTCATCCGTGTTCGCTGTAAGCCAAGAAAGAAGCGCTTCATGTCAGCCAGCTTCTGTGAATCTCAGATCCTAAATATTTCTATTTACCTCTGGCCCTAACCCAAGGATCCCAACTGACAAGAGTTCAAGGTGCCAGACCAAGCCAGGTGTATTTCGGGCCAGATTCCCACACTGCCCTGGCCATCTGCCCTGAACCTGCCCCAGTGCAAACCCCAGGACCATGCTCTGCTTGGTCTGAAAAACACACTGAATGCCTTCAAGATAGCTGACATAAAGACCTACCTTCCAGGTACCCCAACCTGACTAAAACTCAGTTCCATTTACAAACTCTTTCATGCCAGCATGCCAAACACAGCAAACTTTAGAGTTCCTAAAATTAGTAAATGCTGATTAGTCTTTTTGTGTGGGAATCTAGCTGATGATGTGTTTGTTCTCAGCTGTGTATTCACCCAACCTTTGTGATCACTATGTGACAGACTTCAGCTAGCCAAGTAAGAATGAGGCAGGGCCATCCTGCTGGGAGAAGGCACAGCTCTCTTCGGACATGCTCTGCAGGACGTGCAGTTCCCTGGGCCAAAACAAGAGTTCTGGGAGCCCCCAGGAGAGGCAGCAGGAGGGAGAGCCTGGGACAGCCTGCAGAATGCATGCCAAGAGAGAGCCAGCGCTCCAGGCAGAAGGGGCAGAAACTGGGGTGAAGTACAGGGTACAGATCAGTAAGGGAGACTGGGAAGCAAAGGGGTCCCCACACGGAATACTGTGCTGGGGGAATACCGTGCTGGGGTGGGCAGCAGACAGGAGGAGGGCACAGCCCTTGAGCAGAAGACAACAAGGGGGGTTAAATTTTGGAAAGATCAGCCTTTCACCTATGTTCACTTTCTTTCCTTGAGAAGGAAGACAATGTTAGCAAAATAATAAAGTTTCCTTCATTTCACTATTTTTATGCTTGGTTCTACTTTCTCTCAATCTCTGCCACAGTGTAACTATTTCCCTAAAGGTTTAAATAAATGTATAAATATGTAACATGCAATCATAGCTTTATTCACAAATGAATTCCATGCCGACCACAAGATTTTTCATAAGGACCATGATTTGCATGGTTTTAGTAATTAATAATCTCCCCAAAAAGAAATCACATTTTCAAATGTTTCTAACCATAAAGTGTTGTTATTTTTTAATTAACAACAATAAGTCTTGTTTAAGGGACAGAAGTGGTGGCCCCAAAATCAGAGGCACAGATAACCAACTTATAATAAAGGTCTCACCATTAACTTTTATAAACTCTGCCCCATGTACACAAGGACACAATCTTTTCCTCTCACTGAGGTACTGCAGTATAGGCAAATATTAATAGTCTACCTACTTTTCAATTAAATTACAAACTGTCTTTTTAAGCAAAGAGGAAAACCTCAAGCAGGACTAGAAGGGAACTCTGGAACGTTTCCCACCTTCTGCTAAGCTGCTTAGCAGATGAAACAAATTAAGTGATTCAACCCACCTTTACTGAGCAGCTACTATGCACCAGGTGTACCTCTGAAGAAATTCACATTCGCCACTCTATAACAGTGATGGCAAACAGAGCTTTCAATGATACAAATGGCCCGCCGCGGCACACCTGCCAGAGGTTGACCACCGCCTCTCTAGAAGAGTGCCTTGGCCAAAATTAACTGCCTAATGAACCTAGGTCTCCAACCCCATCCTGAGAAGAGAGTAAAGCAGGGACAGAAACAGAGAATGAAGACAGCCCTGCGGCTCCCTCCTGCCCTCAGTCCCCTCTTGCCTGGACTACTGCTCCGCAGCCAGGGCTCTATACTTAAGCCAGCTCTCATGCAAACAGGTGCTCAAGTTATCTTCCTCGAGACTACTTGCTGCCCTACCCAAATACCCAGTCCACCTTGCACTACCGAAGTGTGTAAAATCCCAAAGTCTCGCCAGGCAGCCTGATCCTGGCCCTTCAAGAAGTGCAAATTGTCCTGGACGCCTGAATGAGTCTGTTCGCACCATTCCCTTAGCCCTAGAACACACTTTCCCTCCTACTTCTCAGAAGGCAATAGTGCGCCGGGTCCACCCACCCTCCCACCCCACGAGGCAGGCATTCTTGAGTCACTCCACTATCCAGAAAGCACCATCCTAAATCAACGCCAACCCTGCCTCCCACCAAGCCCAGTGCAAATTCTAGTGACTAAATCACAGCCCCCTCCCGGTGTCATAATGGTGCCTCCTACCTTCAAATTCCAGAAGCAACTACTGTCCCATTCCATCCTGTTGCCAATTAATCCTCCCACCACCTGTTTATACTATATTCTTCTTGTCTACTCCTTCTGAGTGAAAGATTTCAGCCTTCTATTTCTTCATAAAGCACAATGCTTTGTGCACAGCCTTTCAACAAACCCCATACAGCTGGCTGGCGCTCACTCCTGCATCCAGCAGAATCTGAAATGTCAGGCCACAGGCACAAGGAGAGATCTACAAACAACGAGTCCTCTGATTTGAAGCACTCGAGAGACACGTCCAGGTAACGTGGTTCTCCACATCCAGCACAGAACCCTACTCAGGGAAATTTGGATCGAGATGGAGAAAGAGGACAAGGAACCACTGTCACCCATCAGTGATCATGACCACAGAAGTGCTTTTCACTGAAGAAAGAAAAATGTTTCATATGACTATAGTAAGGGTAAGCCTTTGAATATCTGCTTATTGAGGACATTTCTAGGACTAAGTCATACCATTTCGCTGCCCAGAAAACTTGATTTGTTTAACCTGAAGAGAAAACAGCTCAAATGTACAACTATAATGCCAAAAATTAGCCCCAGCATGCCACAAAATGCTTACTGCAGAAAAAGCCTCGGTGAGTTGAATCTTTTTATTTATTTTTTTTGGCTTTTTTTTTTTTTAAACAATAAGCATGATCTGCCCACAATTTTCCCCACCAGATGGAAGTTCATCATGCCACATGTCACCTAGCAACCTAAGCTCCACTTTCCAGCTACCCAGCTACCCAATTCTCCACCCGGAATTGATCTTGTTCTGTTAAGCAGAATAGAAAAGAGAATTAAAGTTAAAGGTGTTAACATTTGTTTGCTTCCTAATCACCTTACAGAAGATGGGAGAAGTGGGAAGAACAACTAAAGATTAATTTTAATCTTTACCTAACAACGTAGGAGAAAACATTGCACATGGACTTAGAAAACAGGTTCTGGCAACATTTCAGAAGCAAGAGTCTCGTGATTCAATTATTGAACTCTGTGTAACTGCAAAGCCCAACTTAAAACTCACCTACTAAATGTGAGCTGCACTTAAAGAGCACTTAAATAATTCTGGAAATCCCTGCATCCTCTCCGATTGCTCCTGTTTTTTAGCCCCAGCTCCAATGCCACATCACCCTTCCTCCCTGCCCTTCTCCACAGGCCACCTCACACATACCCTTCGCTCACATGCTCCTTTCCTCCTAGGGACCCCTTCCCAGATGTCTGTGCTCGCAGGTCCCCAGGTCCACATCTGCGACTAAAGCCGCTCAACTCCCCACCCAACATCCCAGGGGCATCCTTCCCTCCCCAGAGCAGGGCAATCCACACCAAGTGCCCCCTTCCCACAGGGGAACACCAAGCCTCTTGTGCTGGCCTGTAACAGTCCACCTTCCACAGAGCAGTTAGCGGGTTCCCGAAATGCCCAGCACCCAGGACAGTGCCTTGGACATAACAAATACTTAATTTTGTGGAACAAATTGGTGATTCAATCAATCAAACAATTTCGAACAGGCAATTCAACTAATGTTCATTGAGTACACGATTAAATAGGACTAATTGTAAGCATGTGAAATTAGCAACGTGGAAAATGCCCATCACATCCTCTCTACTCGGGAACCACAGCATACTGCCAAGGATCTATCGCTGCTCTCCTCTTCCCTTTAGTGACTTACAATATTGGTTTCCAGAGTATGCAACCTGCTTATTCATTTGGAACACTGAAATCATAAACTGACAGTCACAAACAATCCTTAAAAAATCTACACGTAAGATGTGAGCGGCCCCCGCCACTGTAAGCTTTGTAAGATAAACAGCTGCCCCATCTCCACTCATTGTTTGATTTTCAGTAAAGTGCTCCTTACCACCTGTAAGGAACACTTTACAGCTGTTAATAAAGTCACTATCATCCATTCTTCCATCAGGTTCCTTAGTATCTCCCAAAATTACCCTTAAAAGGCTAAATGTATGCTATTTTTTCAATATACGTTAAAATGAAGACAATGCTGCAAAAACACTTTTTTTCTTCGTAATCTCAGAGAAACCTGAAGGATGGCACCCGGAGCACCCTGCATAAAGCTGGGCAGACAAAGCCATCCTTCCCTCCCTCGCCGTCCCAAGCCTACAGACGCAGGGCTCCTCCACCGTGGGGAGCAGACTGGAAACGCCAGGCCGAGCGCTTTCCCCAAGCAGAGCCCATCACAAAGGAAATATCCTCAGGTGCTGGGGAGCAACTTCGGCGTGGGCTGTTGTCAAACGCAGACACGGTCGATAAAACAATTTAACGAAACGCCTTTTCACTCTGACACATTGTAGAGGAATGCAGTTCAGTGGAGACAATGTTATCGCTCTCCGGAGAGGAGGGAAATCTCCACTCGGGATGGGCCCGGACCACGCGGAAGAGGCTCCCACAGGTAAGCGCCGAGGTCCCGGCAGAACTTTGCACTCGGTGACTCGGGTTGGGGCGCCCGGGACCCCCGCGGCCGCCAGCGAGCGCGCCGCTCCCGCGGCCCCGCGGGGGCCTCCGCGCCCCCAGCGCGCGCCCCCGACCGCTCCGCACCCCGGTCCCCTCCCCAGCCCCTGCCGCGGGCCTGGCGCCGCCAGAGGCCTGGGGCTGGATTTGCAGGGCGCGCGGGCCCGCGGCCTCGGGCTCGGGTGGGGACGGCAGCCGGGCCCGGCCGCCGGGAACTTCGCGGGCCGCGGCGGGGCGGGGGGCGCCCGCGAGGCCGGACGGGCCGGGCCGGGCCGCCGCGCTCGCCCTCTCCCCGCCTCCCGCTCCCTCCTGCGCTTCCAGGAAGCGCCATATTGATCCCGGCGCCTTCCTCCCTCCCTCCGCCCGCGCCCGCCCCGGCCGGCCCGCCCCGCACCTTGGCGATGGCCTTCCGGTAGCGGGTCACCGCCTGCTGCACCAGGCTGCACACTTTCATGTGGCCGTCGCCGCACGGCACGACCACCCGGGTCCTTCCGAAGCACACGGTCACTTTCATGCCGCCGCCGCTCGCTGGGACGCGGCCGGAGCGGGGAGGCGCGAGCGGGGTCCGGGCGGGGGCGCTAGGGGCGCGGGCGGGCGGCGGCGCGGGGGACCCGCCGGCCCACCATGTCGGGCGGCCGCACTCCTGCCTCGCCTGGCCCGGCCTGGCCGGTCCTCGCCTCGCCGCTCGCCGGGCCCCGCGGCGCCCGCAGCCCGCGGCCACCTGTTCGGCGTCTCGGCGCTCGGCGCGGCCCGGGCCGTGTGGCGCTGGCGCTGGAGGCCGGCGAGGGCGGGCGGCGGGCGGCGGGCGGCGGCGCGGGGCGGGCGCACAACACGGCTCACATGCGGAGGGGGCGGGGACCCGCGCCCCGCCCCCCGAGCCCCGCCCCCGAGCCCCGCCCCGCCCCGCCGCGGAGGGCCCGAGCCCCGCCCCGCCCCGCCGCCCCGCCGCCGGGCGCCCCCGCACGCCCCGGGGGCGCCCTTTCTTTGTGGCCGTCGGTCAGCCGGCGCAGTCGCGGGCTTTGGGTGCGCGCGCTCCTGAGTGGGAGCCGCTCAGCCCCGGGGTGCAGCGGGGTCCCCTCCTCCTGCTCCTCCTTCCCTTCTCCTTGTGCAGCCGCCGGGCAGCACCGATTCTGCGTTACACACAGAAATGGATCGCGGGCTCCGGGGAGAGCTTGGCCCGGCTCCCAAGCGCCCGGCTTTTCTCTCGAGGCCACTATTTACCTTCGAGTTTCCTGCTGACCCACGCGCTTGAACACGTAGAACGTATACATCAGCAATTCAGATACATTTGCTTCTTGAAAATTCTGCCACATAAGCAACGGAGGGAGGGCCGAGGGGGTCCCCGGGCCGGGACGCAGTGGCACTGTCGCAGCCCCAAGAGTTAGCTGCGAGCAGAATAGGACGCGTTTAAAGAGAAGAAAAATGGATCAAGTCAAGAAATGTAACTGAAACCTAAATAACTGTACGGCATTGCATTTAAAGAATGGCAAGAGTAAGCAAAGAGTCACTGTTGAACGAAGTCTGTCCCAACTATAGTAAATTCATGTTTCCAATTTTTCAGGATATGCGAAACCAACAGAGCTCCAGAAGCCCCAGTACTTCGCCATGTAGAGTGAGTGTCCATCCCTCCCAGTCCACCTCCCATTCTTACAAAGGAAACCTGAGGTTCATCTGCTTCCTGAAGTCCCTGCACATGGCGTAGTGGGGGGGGCGCCTGCCCCAGGGACAGGGTTGTCACTTGTCTTTGGAAACACTGCGCTTCCATCCTCTCTTCTCCCACCATTCACAGCCAACACCTGGCTTGCCTGTCCTAACAGATCAGTGCCACCATCCCCATCACCCTCCAGGGCACTGACCAAGAAGTCACTTTCTCAAGGCCGCTGAGAAACCTTGAGGCAGACCCAGAACCGGTCCAGGTTCCTTCCATGCAGTCTTGAGAAAGCCTGACGCAACACGCTCCTATTCGGACACACGATTCAATGTTTCTACTGGGTAACGAGCAAGTTTGTAACAGCTGTGACAGCTATTGCTGCCTTCTTCTTTGGTTCTTAGATTACTACCTGAGTCTGAAATAACAGTCATGCATCGTTATAGGTGGTGTTTCTGCTTTCACGCCCGGGAGAAGGTATACTAGTTTAGAGGTGGGCTTTCTCAAAAACAAATCTCAAATGAAAGTCAAGCCTGGGTGATAGCTGGAGTACCTCAGACATCACACAGATCATCCATGTCTTAGACACAGCATTCACTCTCCCCAGCCTCAGCTTTACCAGCTAAGAAGCACAGCTGATGAGATCCATCTCCTAAATTATCAGGATTAAATAAAATAACATTAAATCTGTACATACTGCTGGGCTGTGGAAGTAGCTGTACACACCTGTAATCTCTACACTCAGAGTCTGAGGCAGGAGGACAGAAAATTTTAGCCCAGCCTGGGCAACTTAGTGACTTAGCAAGCCCCTGTCTCAAAATAAGAAATAGGAAAGGGTCGGGGGATGGGTATGTAGTCAGTACCAAGGCCCCGAGTTCAATTCCTAGTACCACAAACAACAGTACACGATGCCACGTGGGGGTGTGTACCACAGCAGAGTCCAGTTACCATACATAGGCAAAGGGTAATGAAGTACAGGGCAGAAAATGATGGTGATCAGGAGGGTGGGGGGGACAGGGAAGAAAAGCCAGAGGCTCAGAGAAAATGCTGGAAAGGTGATATGAATACTTAGGCCATGGGCCAGGACTACAGCTGAAAAACGGGGCTCATGATTCCAAGACTTTTATATAATCCTCACTAATTCTATTCCACCTGCAGTGCAACACAGACCTTCCATGTGAAAAGTACTGAAATTTTACAGAATTAGACACTTGAGTAAAAGAAAGGCAGACTAGAGGTCAGAATAACTACTCCCATTAACCATATTTCAATTCTTTAGTAAATGCCAGCAACATCTGAATATACATGCCCCATTTTATTTAAACAATTCTCACTATTTGTTAATAAAGGTTTAGACAGTTTTCCAAACATGATCTATAGGACTAATGATAATCACAGCCATTCAAATAACCAGAAAATCCTTCAGTTTATCTAGATGCAATGGTTCCCTTCATATCAGTAATTGATGGAACCCATGTTCTATAATTTTAGATGTCAGACCCTTCGGTGTCTTGAGTATTTCATAAAACTTCATGACAGATAATGAATCTATTGTCACTAATATACTCCTTAACCATAAAGTTGGATTAGGGCCAGACTAACTTCATGCCTATAAAACCTTCAGCTTGACCAAATGGCTTCTGGCCTGAGGTAAGCATAAAAGCAAACCAGATCCCGATGAGAAGCAAAATTATCAAAGTGAAGGGTAAAATGTTATATAAATATTTTATAACTTGTTTACTTTTTTGCCATCCCATCCTGCTTACTTTCTTGAATATTGTGTATTTCTTTTAAAAAAAATTATGACCCTTCACTTCCATTTTTGTTTTATAGTTGATTGAGTCAGTAAATTTTCAAATACCCCAAAGAGTTCTGAGAATTAATTAGGGTTTATCTGGGCACTGGGCCTATCTGCAAATGGGCAGGTGTGACCACATGGACTATTAGTTCAATGACATCTATCCGTACTCATGTGCACCCTAAAACAGATACACACCCCATGTGTGTAGGGACAGCATTGTATTACCAAGTATCTCACCTTTAGAAAGTTAATAATTAAGAATGAAAAAGACGTGTGCAAGAGTCTTTGGAATTCAGTCATACTTTGAAGATTATAGTTCTCTGTGGGGCATTTCACATATCTATTCGTGACTACTCTTACATTTTATACTTAGGTAATATTAACAATCTCATACACCTCTCCTCACCCAAGGTCAGTCTAACAAGAGAATTAGATCACTCATTCAATAAATACTATTGTCTACCTATTGTTTGTGTGCTTGTTTGTTTGAGACAGGGTCACTATGTAGTTCAGGCTGGGCTCAAACTCACGGCGATCCTCCTGACTCAGCCTCCCGAGTGCCAGGACTACAGGCGTGCACCACCATGCCCAGCTTCATCTGCCTATTTTATATCATGGCCCGCACTGCACACTAGGTTTCTAAACTCATCCTTCAAGAGGTCCCCAGCCTGGCAAAGATCTCAGGAGTGAGCTACCAGCGACAGAGAGTATGGAAAGAGTGACGTATTAGAGTACTGGTGGTACCCAGAAGTGCTCCCGCCACCTGAGAGAGACGACTATAGAGGAGGAACCCGATTATCTAACATTGTCCAAGAGGAACAGAATATGAACCACACATATTAAATCTTTTCATAGCCCTGGATGAAATTCATTTTAATAATATAGTTTAACCCAATATATGCTATCATTTCAACAAGTAGTCCACTTGTAAGAAATAATACAAGTCTTTTTTTTTTTTTAGGTCCTGTGTCTAAAGGGTACTTCTGGTACATCTCAACTTAGACTAGCCACATTTCCAGGACTCATTGGCTACACATGGCTAGTGGCTACTGACTGGGACAGTGTGGCTCTGGAGGATGGGATGAGTGTGGGCTAGAGGACATGTGCCCGGTCGGGGGCCTGATGCTTACACAGAATGAGCTGTCTGACAGCAGAGATCATCACTGACAGCACTGGCCGGAAGTTGTTACAAGGCTGGGCACAGTGGTGACTGCCAATGGTCGAAGGAACAAGCGCATGACAGGAGCGGTGGCTTCCTGACACAGATGTGTGCTGCTGCACAGCCCTGTAGTTGTGTTTAGCATATGTTATGGTTTGTGTCTAGATGTCCCCCCAAAGCCTCATGTGGTAAGAGATAGCTGGATCTAGATGTGCGATTACTGAACTAGTCCCCTGATTGCTTTGGCATGGTTCTGCTGGGATCAAGGATGTGACACTAGGATTAAGGGTATTAGGATTAAGGGTGGGAGTACTGCCCACCCTAAAGAGAGGTAGCCTGGATAAAATATAAAATATAGGAAGAAGCTGGTTCCCACCCCTTGCTTGCATCCCTTGCTTACTTTGCTGAATTTTGCCTGTCTGCCATGCCACCCTGCCTTGGACCCAGCTGACTGAGGACTGAAACCTCTACAAACTGTGAGCTAGATAAACCTTTCTTCCCCTAACTGGGTGTCTAGTATTTTGTCCCAGCAACAAGAGAAAACCTAACTAAGACAGCATAAAACACCAAGACTGGGAGAAATGAGAACTGGCCCTGGGCTCAGTGCAGGCGCCTTGTTCAGGACCAGGAAATGTGTCTGAAAGCAGTGGCTTTTCCAATGGTGCATGAGCGCATGTGAATCACATGATGAGAGTAACAATGATGAGCAATGGAAAAAGAAACAAGAAAGAAAGCGATAAGAGAGAGGAGGACCCTGAATGATCCCCAACCTGCTGAAAGCAGTCATCAAATGGAAAAGTACAGGGAGTGACCTGCACAGGATGGGGAAGCCCTGCCCAAGGTCCTCAGCCTGTCTCCTTTCCCCTCGTTTCCAGGGCTGTGACTTCGTCTTGAAAGCCAGTACCATCCACACAGCACCTGACTTAGCACTCTGGGATTGCAGCACACTTACCAGTGTGCCCCAGCCATATACAGCTAAGTCCTCACCTGCCCAAACACAGCTCCCTTCAAAATATTGCAAGCCACCCCCCACCAGGCCATCAACTGTGTGGTCACCAAAGTGTTCATTCTCGCTATCCTGTTCTGCTTCCCAGGAAGTGCTGGAAGCATCGTCCTGCTGAGCCCATCTGATGTTGCTCTAACAGAGTAGCTGAGACTGGGTCACTCTAAGAGACTTGGAGCAAATGAGGTTGAGATGGGAACAGATCAATGAAGCACCCAGAGGACACTTAACATTTGATGATTAAAAGGAAAAGGGTGAAATGAACTCTAATAGGGTTCAGACCAAGGCTTACATAAATCTTGGCTTGAAAAGACTTCTGGCAAGGGAATATGTATCTGCTTTTAAAGATCACTGGACAAAGGTGGCTAAGGAGTTTCATCCAGCAGTGAGAAAAAGAAAAACATATTGAGGTGGATAATTGAAACAAATGTACTTTTGTGCCTGACCCTGTCAAGATTAAATAAATGAAATTCTCAAAACCTGAAACAGGATGAGCAGGGGAAAGGTTTTAACTGGGGGGATAAGAGGTAAACAAGGTTACCAGCCTCCCTGGCACCCCTGGCCCACTGAAGCCAGAAAATGCTTTTGCCTAGAGGACAGGACCCAGAGCACTGCCTGATGCCTGATAAGCCGGATCCTGAGCTGGCACATATCCAGCCCTGCGATCCTCCCTCCATAACCGATTTCAAAAGGTTGGCTCATCCTTCCCTCCTGTGTCAAGTTCCTCTGTCAAGTTCAATTTCAAAAGTTCTCTGTGGTGCTTTGGGAGTCAGTGTCCAGGCTGAGGCCACATGCTTGTTTCAGCCGTGAGGTCTACATGGAGTGAATGCAATGCAGTGGGCCCCGGTTCCAGATCCAGAACCCACAGAAGCAAGAAATGAAGCAACAACCACAGATCTCCCAGCCCTGACCCAGCCCGCTCTCCTGTGGGGTATTTCACAGGCCGGCCCATACTAGTTCCCTACTCAGAGGTCTGCGATGTCATACTAGGAAACAAAACCCAAGGTGTTACAGAGGTCTGTGGGCCTGCTCCCTACTCCCCAACCTTTACTTCTCCCCTCCCTTTTCAGCAATCCTAGTCTTCTGCCAATTCTTTTCGGGGTGGGTAGCTATGTTGGGGATCAAACCCAGGGTCACTCTTCCTCTGAGCTACAACTCCAGCCTTTTTTATTTTTTATTTTGAGACACAGTCTCACTAAATTATCCAGGTGGGACTCACACCTGCCATCTTTCTGCCTCAGCCCCCCAAGTGCTGGGGGATAGGGGTGTACCACCATGCCCAGCCTTTCTGTCAATTCTTAAATGGACTGAGAGGAGCCCTACCTTGGGGCCTTCACGCTGTTCCCATGTCCTGTAATGCTCTTCTTTCCAGTCTCTGCTTGACTTTCTCTTACACTTCCTTAGGGCTCTGCCTGATATCACTTTTGTATTTCCTGTCTACCCAACACCTACTGACAGTACTTTCTCCCCATATTGGTGAGATTTCCCACCACTGAGACACAATACCCAACATTTGCAATTTAAGAAAAGAGAGGTTAATTTGGTTCGTGGTTTCAGGGGATTTAGTCCATGGTAAGCTGGCTCCAAGGCAGGAACATCATGGTAGGAGGGCACAGTGGAGCAGAGATACTTAGTTCATGGGGCTTGGAAGTGGATCAGGGAACAGTGTTGAAGAGGATGGGGCCAGAGACTAGACTTAGACCCCCAAACATATTCCTCCATGACCCACCCAGATGTACCCAGAGTGTGCTTTATCAATCCCCTCCACAACTCCCAAGCCGATCAAATTGAGCAAATAAGCTTAACTACCACACTCCCTGTCTGTCTCATTATGCTTTATTTTTCTCTACAATACTTACTATACAGTTACTGATTGATTAGTTGTCTGTCTCTCCCAAAAGAATGTAAACCCAATGAGAGCAGAGAGTGCTTCTATTTTGTTTACCACTGTAATCTTGGTGTCTATGAGTGTACTAAGTCCATAATAGGAGACTGATAAATCTTTATCAAACTTCAATCACATATGATGAGCAGGAGACTTGTCACTTGGGGAATATTTATATAGCATGGTACTAGGGATTGAGCTTAGGGTCCTTGCAGTGAACTACAGCCCTATCCTTTTTTATAAATTTTACTCATTTTGAGACAGGTTCTTCCTAAGTCGTTAAGATGCTCGGGCTGGGCTCAAATTTCTGATCCTCCTGTCTCAGCCTCTCAAAGTGTTGGGATTAAAGGCCTGCACCACCACACCCACCTGGAAAGAAAGAAAAAAACAAACCAAAAACCCACTTTTTTTTAAGTAGCAGATCCATGGCATCATTTTCACTTCAGGTAGCCGCTTTATGAGATAGATGTCATTATGATTTCTAAGTCGTTATTTTAAAAATCATAAATGCCAACTGTACACACAGTGGTTGTCCATTTGGAGCAGGGGTGGCTCACCTGTGGCCACAGCCGTCTGTGTTTGTGTCTCACTGTTCTGAGACTGTGGCAAGCTAACGGCTAGGAGCGTCCGTTTTCTTCTCTGTTGTGGTAGACAGTCCTGTGGTAGATGCGTCCTACAGCAAGCCCCGTGGACTGCAGGCTTGCATAACCCTGAGAGCAGGCAGGCAGGCCGGCTGGCTGGCAACCTCTAGAACACAGCAGGTGCCGAGAGGCGCTACCACAGTCTGCAGAGAACTCTGTGCTTGGCCTCAGGGTTCCAAGTGCCCTGTGGACATGGCCACGTGGCAAGGACATGTGAGTGCCCTCTGAGGCCCTCGCCACACAGCCCCTGGGGAACAAGTTGAGCCCACCATGGTGAGCTTGGGAAGAGCATATTCTCTGAGGAGCAGGCCCCAACACCTCCACCGCAGCCAGTGAAACCCCGCACAGAGGACCAGCCTAGTGTGCGCGGACTCCTGACCCACCGCAGCTGGGGCTGTAAGGGCAGGTTATGTTAAACCGCCACGTTTGTGATCCTCTGTCACACACGGGGGTGAAGGAAAATAATGGTGTGCGGCCAGATGTGGTGGTGCATGTCTGGAATTCCAGCACTCGAGGAAGCTGAGGCAGGAGGATCACAGCTTAAGCTCAGTCTGTGTAACTTATTAACTTAGCAAGACCTTGCCTCAAAATTAAAAAAAAAAAAATTTAAGGGCTGGGAGTGTAACTCAGTGTGAAGGTCCTGGGTCCAGTCCCCAGTCCTGAAAACAAAACAAAACAAAAACTCCCTAATACATCTATATAATGAAGTACTCTAACTGCATTTCTGAATACCTTGAAATTCTAAAGGTCGCCTCAAGGAGCACGGCCTGATGCTAAAAGACACCTAAGATGCTTATCCCAACTCAGATTCCCCCGTCTGCCCTAGAAACTCCAACTAGGTAGACTTATGGTGTGACCTGAAATCTGTGTTTTCATCTGCATCCTGGGTGATTATTATCACCAGACGAGGTTAGAAATCACTACTTTTGTTGTCCGAAAAATGGGAAGAGAAAAGTAACCGTGGACCGAAGTGGTCAGAAGTGACCAGAAAATGGGAAACATTTGTGCGTCAAACTTACTGTACTGTTCTTGCACCTCTGAGCGGCCCACAAGCTATGTTCTCTGGCTAGAACTCTCTTCTCTAATTAAAAATTCCTGTTCGCGCTCCAATATTGGCTCACCCCGTTCGCGCACACGCATGTGCACCCGCGTCCCCACCATCCTCGCTGTGTGTCCTGAGGCCCACGGCGGCGTGCAATAGACAGCTGTGGTCTTCCCTGCACAGAAGGGCGGCTCCCATCCAGGTAGAGGAGGCTGGGGGCGCACAGAGCCTTTGTGGCCAGACAGGCCTGGGGAAGTGGCGGGGAACAGAGCAGGATCTCCCGGTGCTAACTCCCTGCCTCACCCTCCTGGCAAACCCCTGGGGTGGGAGGGGGGCGTCCTGCCTCTGCAGCTGGGGGACAGAGTCTCAGGGCTCCACCTGAGTGGAGCGCTGCGCCTGCCCCCTGCACGGGGCTACGGCCCTCCTGGCACGGCCACGGCCATAGCGTCACCGCTGCCGCTCCCCAGGGCCTGGGGAGCCCTGCGTCTCATCCCCCTCGCTCACCATAGCCCGGTCCCTGAGAAGCTACCCTGGGAGCCTGGCCGCCCAGGTCAGCAGGCAGTATGTGTGGGCTGCAGAGCCGGCTCTCCGGGTCAGGATCCTTCCCTTCTCTCTGCGCTCTCCAGGGACACCTGGACCACAGTCCTGGATCTTGGTGCCTCCGCATCTCCCAGCACCCCCTCTTCCCAGGCATACTTGCACATTGTCGAACCTTTGCAAAAAAAAAAAAAAAAAAACCTTCATTCATGTATTCCACTTTTGTTGGGCAGTTAGTATTCTGCCAAGCGCTATGTTAAATTATGGTGATGTAAGACTCAGTTTCTCCGGGTTGATCCCTTCCGGGAGCGGGCTTGGAGAAACTTGATCCTTAGGCAATGATTGGACAGTGCACGGCCCACCGCGGGAACACAAAGGTTACGAAAGCTCTGCATCACAGCTGGTCAGAGAAAGCACCCAGGTAAGGGTAATTTTAAAAATGGATGCTAGGCAGCCGGCCACTTAGGAAATGATGTGTCTGAACTAAGGAGGGGGTGGAAATGGACAGATCTGTGAGTTCCTCCAAGAATGAATCAAAAAGACTCGAACATGACCAGGTATGGAATAAAATGAGGAGAAAGCAAAGATAACTGAAGTTCGAGACTGTAAAACTGGAAAAATTATGGGATCATTGGCAGATACGACAATCAGCAGATACAGTAGTTTGAAGGTGGGGAAAAGGTGTTAAAATAATAACGATCCCGAAGTGTAGAGGGGAAAGTGAATATAGTTCAGAAGGGTACATTTGGAAGGGAAAGAGGAGGCTAGAGATCAAATCCAAGGCCTCACACACACTACACAAGGGCTCTATCACTGAGCACAACCCCCGCCGAGTACTTTCAACACACAGTATATTCATATGACTTTATTGTGTCATATGTATTTATATGTAATTACCATGTAGTATCATGTATAGAGTGTGTAGTTCATCAAGAGTTGTCCAGGAGAATACTTCCAGACAACTAAATGTCTTTCCACTACAGAACTCTGCTTTGTGAAATGGAAAGAATATGAGATTTAAAGCCAGAAGGCCTGAATTTGAGCCTTCTCTCCACTGGCAGGATTATTGGCCAAGTTAAGTAACCAGCAATTAACAATGCTCTATTTCTACACTGCACAGTGGGAACAATTCAAATGCATAACTCCGATTGCTGTAACAATCAAATGAGATAATTAAAGTGAAAACATTTTATGAAATGTGATACACTACAAATGTTAGCTATAGTGATTGCTACTTCATTTTCCAGCTTGCCCACTTTCTAACATTTTACTCTTTTGTTTTTTAACTTTTGGGACATCAAAAGCAGTGATTTTTTTCCCCCTGATATTGTAGATGGCCATATTTATCATTATGGTTTTTCTGATTACAAAAATAGCTATGCTATTTACATAATCCAAATATAATGGAAAATAGATAAGAGAAAAGGCAACCAACACCCATGTCCCCTCCCTCCAGAGATAGCCAGAGTTTGGCACATCCTCTTTCGGGATATCTTTCCATGAAGAATAACAAGGGAATGTACCGGAAACCCCACTTTATGTTGTTTCTCTCTGCTCCTTCAACATACGCTTAGCGGGGCATCCTCCTCTGCCACCAGCTGGGAACGTGGCAGAAACTAGGTCCATGATTCTTTTAAAGGAAAGACTTCATTTTGTGGTTGTGGTGGGCTCTGGTTTTCTTTCCATCTCCTTCCCCACTTGCTTGTACAACAAAGTCAAGGGTGGGGGTGGACATGAGAGGTGAGGGACAGATGGGGACCCCCTTACTCCTCCCCAAGGGGTTTCTGAGCCATCTGGGGGTCAGCTACTGGCTCCCAAGCCTGGTTGGTGCCTCTTCTGCAGCCAGCCACCACTTTCCTCAGCTCTGGGTCCTCCAAGGACCCACTGCGATGGCGGCCCCCGGCCCTCCCCTGCCCGGCTTCGGCCTTCGGAGGACAGACAGTGGCTGCCGACTGGCTCTCTGATCCTCCTGGCCAGGATCTTCAAGAAGCAGTTGTGCACCCTTGTCCATGAACATAGTCACCAGCAGGAGGATGCATGCTTTTTAGACGCAGCCCCCACTTTCTCCGCCCTGAGTGAGCCTCCCGAGCTTGCTTTCTTGGTAAGTCAGGCACCAGCTCCAGGAGCACAAACTGTGTTTGCAGAAGCTTTCCTACCCTCCCTCCCCTGCTCCTCGCCCTCCTTTGCACAAGTCTTCACACAGATGTCCTCAGGAAGGCCTCTGTCTCCCCTGTCTCCATTCTCAAGGTGGAGAGAGGGCTCAAGGGTCCCAGAGCTGGCCTCCGGCATTCACTCTGAAGACCCTTCCAGGGTAGCCTGTGACACACTCCATTTGATGTCTGGTGTCTCTCAGACCTTGATGCTATAGCTGCAGTCTAGGTCTTAATAACCAGCTTTATGTATCAAGATATTCAGTATGTGTTTCTAGCGAGGTGTGGTGGTGCACATCTGTAATCTCAGCACTCCGGGGACTGAGATAGGAGATTCACAAGTTCAAAGCCACCCTGGGCAACTTAGCTACCTAAAGAAATCCCATCTTGAAATTTAAAAATTAAAAAGGGCTGGGAATGTAGCTGTAGCTCAGTGCAAAACACATGAGTTCAGTCCTGAGTAGCACAAAAACAAAACAAAGCAGAACAAAACAATGAAAAATATGTGTGTATTAAAAGAGCCATGCTATTTTAAACTTTTAATTGTAGTTAGTGAATATTAAAGAATTTCTGAATATGCATATATCTACATTTTAAAAGATATGTGAAATAGAATTTTTAAACAAAATATTTTACCTTGGATATAGTTTTCCAATGTATCTTTTTCACTTAATATATACTGGGCATCTTTTCAAAGTACAAATATATCCATCTAATTAGCACAGGTTGTTATAATTCACCCAAAAAGCATATGGCCTATGGAGATAAAGGAATTCTGCTGTGGTTTAAGACTGCTCCTGGAACAGAAATATCTTTTTTTTTTTCCTCCAGTACTGAGGACGGAACCCAGGGCCTTCACACTTAGCTATTCTCAGCCCTCCCTTTTTTTTTTCTTTCTTTTTGAGACAGGGTCTCCCTAAATAGATAAATGGTCCAAGCTGGTTTTGAACTTGCAATCCTCCTGCCTCAGCAACCCAGAGTGCTGGGATTACAGGCATGTGCCATCACATACAACTCAGAATCATCTTCTAACCTACTTTGGGACTTGATGGTTGGGGCTGGGTGGCAGCGATGTGGTGGGTGGGAAATGGCATGGTGCGGGGAGCCGGGAGGTAGCATGGGCAACTTCTCTGAAGGCTGTGATTAGACAGTTGCCCACAGAGCTACACCCTCATTCCTGAAGGGTGCTCAGAATTCATATTATGGGCTGGGGACTAAAGATGCAATCCTCTTATCTTTTCTCAGGTTCTAAATTCGTCTCATTGTTTGATTGTCCAAATACTTCTCGGGAAAGCTCTTTTCCTTTCCAGGGGCTCTTCCTGTTTTCCTTTCCTGCAAGAACAAATACTTTCACTCTTAATCACTCTGATTCCTTCCCATACGGTTGAGCAAAAGTTATTATCTGAAGTCCAAACTTACGTCACCCGGGGAAGCAAACACGGAAAGCACTATTGAAGTGCCATCCATGAGGATTATACCATCATTTCCTGCCGGATGTTCATTCTGTCCTGCATGCAGCTGGTCAGCGTCATAATCTTTCATCCACTCTCTGGCCATTGGAGACCATGAGCATCTCATGCAAATATGCATAGGGTGAATTGAAATCTCACAAAATGAGTGGAACCATGTCAGCAAGGCAGAGCTGTTGACCAGGCAGGACCTCTAGGTGTGCAACTGTTTCAAACGGAAGAGGAGAGAATCCGGCTGGGGGATAGGACAGTGGTAGCCCAGCACTTGCCTAGCATGCCTGAGGCCCTGGGCTGCAACCCCACCATGGGGTGGGCTGCTGTGTGATTTGAGATAGATGCTTCAAAAGAACGATCTGAACACCAAAGGATTAAGAAAGGCCCTGGGGAAAACCGATCAAGCCAGAGGATAGTTTCATAAATACCATTCATTTTATGATCACACTGTAAAATCAACGATGAAGCAAAAGCAACCAGAAGCAAAAACTCTGCTGTATAGCTGTGTCGATAAAGCTGAGCCATCTCTGAATAAATAATTCATGTATCCTTGGTTTAGTCTAAAACTGTGTTTGTAATAGGATACAGCATAAATCTTAAACATTTAAAGAATTTTAAAGTTATACACATTTTTAAATTTCATTTTTTTCCAGATAAATTTCAAACTTTAAAAATTTTTAGTTAATATGAAAGTCTGTTTTCCATTGGAAGTAGATTCCAGTAAACCAGCTATTTTTTATTTCTATTTTTTCTTTAACTTTTATTTCTTATTAGTGCATGTTTGCAGTACATAAAGTTTACATTCCTCATACAGAGTCGGTAAATATATGTAACACTTCTCAGTTCTTTTTTCATCCCCTTTTTCTCTCCTCTCTTGTCTCCTCTCTCCATCCCTTGGTCTCCTTTCTATTTGAGAAAGATCTATCTCCCTACTTTTGATAATCTTTTATTTTGCTCTGTATTTATATATTGAGTTACTTATATAAGACAAACTGTGATATTTAAGCTTGTGTGTCTGATTTATTTCACTTAACATTATGGTCTGAAGGTGCTTTTAATCCTCAGGTTGTAAGGGTACCTTAAAATAGTGTATTGTTTAAATTTAGCAATTGATCACTGCCCAGGTTGATGTCAAAAATGGAAGGAAGACTTTTTCCACCAAGGGCACAAGCCAGTAAAATCCTCACTCCCTGGAGCTCTTCACGGCTTGAATAAGAAGCAACTCAGTGAGAATCCTAGCTTCCACATTTTCATCAGTCAAGCAACAGTCCCCCTCTTGTGTATCTTTCTTCATACTGAGCTCTTAGTGGAGTATAAAAGAAATACAAAAGATTAAAAAATAAGTCAAGGGTGGTGGTGCACACCTGTAGTCACAGCATTCTGGGAGGCTGAGGCAGGACTGAAAATTCAAGCTCAGCCTGAGCAACTGAGCGATTTAGTGAGACTTTGTCTCAATACGCAAAGTTAAACACAATAATAATAACATAATAATAATAATAATAAAGGCTGGGGAGGTATCTCAGTCTCCAATACCAAAAAGAAAAAAAAAAAAAGCAAACTACACAATTTGTGTTTAAGTAGCTTGAAATACAAACACAGTTGTTTGTGAACTCCAAATAAAGAGCCTTGAGAAGCTATAAATAACCTTAAACACAGCCTGATAGCACTTGTTCTGAGCAGATCAGAGTTATTCCCACAGGACTCTGTCTTCAGGCAAAGGCTGGTACGTGAAAATAGCAAATGGTAACTCTTTTAGTCACAGGAGAAAAAAATAGAGTAATTCCAAATTAGAGTAAACAAAGCAGCCTGTTAGCGGCACAGTGTGGCAGCTCCCCACTCTCTCACCAGACACGGTGCTCAGTAAGCCCAGGTGTGCCCAGGCAGGAGCCGGGGGTGGGGAGGTCCAGCGCTGGCCTGACCCTAACCTGACCATGAGCATCTCTGGGCCACCAGAGCCCTGTGGCACTGCCGGCCTGGACGTGGGTTCTAGAACTGCATGCCATTAACTGGGAGCAAATGAAACTCTCAAAGCCTCAACTTCCACATATGTTAAAAACTTGTAAAAAAAAAAAAAAAAGATACAGTATATATTTTTTCATCTGGGTATTGACTCAGCGATAGAGTACTTGATACAAAGTGTTTAATAAAAACAGTTATGTCCTCCATTGTCATTATGACCACTATTAGTAATATTTAAATATTAGAATGCTTAAAAGGACCTCCACATTTTTTCAAATGGATTTTTTTGGAGGGAGGATGCTGGGGCTCAAACTTAAGGCCTTGTACTTGTTAGGCAAGTGCTCTACCACTTGAGCTAAATCCCCAACTCCTCCAAATGGATACTTAGTAACACTGTGCTGACAATAACTCGAATTCTGTTCATTATCTCCTCTTGTCCTGAGAACTTTGTCCCCAAATTTTTATCGATGTTAAATCATTCCTTTAGCACACAAACATGTTCCGGACCTTCCTATCTTGAACAAAAAACAGATGACCAAACACTTTCACTTTTCCCTATAACTCCTTTTTTTTTTTTTTTTTTTTTTTTTTTTTTTTTTTTTTTTTTGTGCCGGGGATCGAACTCAGGCCCTTGTGCTTGCAAGGCAAGCACTTTAACCACTGAGCTAAATCCCCAGCCTCTTTCTTTCTTTCTTTCTTTTTCTTTTTCTTTCTTTCTTTCTTTCTTTCTTTCTTTCTTTCTTTCTTTCTTTCTTTTTTTCTTTCTTTCTTTCTCTCTTTCTCTCTTTCTCTCTTTCTCTCTTTCTCTCTTCTCTTTCTTTCTTTTCTTCTTTCTCTTTCTTTCTTTCTTTCTTTCTAACACTGGAGGTTGAAACCAGGGCTTTTGCACTGAGCTACATCCCTAGCCCTTCTTTTTTTTTTTTTTTTTTTT
>PVJO010003338.1:0-65199 GCA_004026905.1 Hystrix cristata | reverse complement strand
CAGTTCTATCTCTGTTCTCTCCCGACTCGGTGATACCTTACACTACTGCTCCCTCTTGAAGCCATCTGTTCTATCGGTTCCCGTAACGCCACACTTTTGGTCTTCTTCCTGCCTCTGGCAGCCCTCCCTGCATCCGCCTGGCCAAGCGGCTGTAATCCGCGGAGTTACCATGTTTTGGAGTGGCACAGGATCACACCATTATCTTCGTCTCTCCCAGCTGCCTAGATAACCTCTTCCAGTCACTGGGCTGAACCGTTTTGTGCAGTATCACTGCTACGAGGACAGATAAGGGGTGGGGGAGGGGCACAGTTACTCAGCTCACACCCTTCTGATGAGCTCAGACTGACTTATCCCAAGACGTGGTCTCCTGGATGCAGAAAATGCACTTCAAAGCTAACTGGCTGGGCAGAACTCTCGTCCCCTCCATACCTTCACCTCGGACCTGCCCCTCTCAGGGCCTCTAGACCCCAGCTGTGGCCCCACCATCCTCCAGCAGCCCAAGCATCAACCTGGCATCCCTGCTGTGAGTCCAGGCAGCTCCCCAGTGCTTCGTGAGCACCGCCTTCAACTTCAGGACATCGTGCTGCTGCTCTTTTTAAAACCATGTTTCCTGTCCACCACTCTTAGAATAAGCACCTTGTGGGATCCTAAGGAACCCTTTTGCCCCGGTCTCTGCCTCCCCATGTTGGCCAGCCTTTCTCCTTGGTTTGTAGATGGCCACCTTCTCCCTGTTTCGTCTTAACATCCTCCTTCGGTGCGTCTGCATCCTAACGCTCCTCCACCTTCTCCTCTTCCTTCTTTTGGTAGTGGGAATTGAACTCAGGGTCTTTACACTGAGCTACATCTCCAGGCCCTTTGTGTCTTTTATTTCGAGAAAAAGTTTTGCTAAATTGCTCAGACTGGGCTTGAACTTGTGATCTTCCTGCCCCAGCTTCCCAGAGTACTGGGACTGAGATCGCAGGCATGTGCAACTGTGCCTGGCTCTTTTTTATTTTATTTAAAGATATATATATATATACATATATATATATCTTGGTATATGTAGTTATATATAACTATGTATGTATTTAAAGAATCATAACAACAGAAGCCATGTTCAGTGGTACCCACTTGTAGATCTAGCTACTCAGAAGGCTGAGACAGGATGATCACTTGAGCCCAGGAGTTTGGGGCCAGCCTGGGTGGCATAATAAGATCCCATCTCAAAAAGAAAAAAGAAAAGAAAAAAATTAACAAACAAAAAGAATGATAACAGCCATCCATGTACCTCCTCCCTACTAAGACACAGATATTTGCAGTTGTTTAGAAACAGTAACTAAGAAACTGTGTTACTTTGTTTCTAAGTAGCTTCCCATCTTCCTCCTGCCTGAATCGCACATCAATGACCCTCATTTTATCCGGCAGGTACATATATCAAGGCGACATAGTTTTGCCTAGTTTATACTTCATGGAAATGAAATGATATGGTATAAGGTGGTGGTAAACTTCCCCCACTGACCAGTATATTATTAAGATTCAAGCATGTTGATGTGTGTTGTGCTCATTTCTGTTCTGTGTGACACGCATGACCATCGTGTGACTGTCCTACCCTCCATTAGCAAGTCCAGGCTGTGCCTAGGATTCTGCAGCTGTGAGCCAGGCTGTACAAACTCCTTGGCCAGGTCTCGGGTGCACACGAAATATCCCAGGGTACGTCCCCTGGGGGTAGACTATCTTGGTCATGTGTCGACTGTACCAGTCGCTGCCTGTTATCTTTCAGACTGAAAGCTGCCATTTCTCTACATCCTCTCCAATGCTCACTCTTGTTAGACTTTTAAATTTCTGGTGAGTATGACGTAGTATCTCAGAGCGTAGTATCTCAGAGTATCTTTTATTGCTTTGATCACTGAGACTATGTACCTGTTGACATATTTATGGGTCATTTGCATTTTCTCTTCTATGAAGTGCCATTCAGTGCATTTGCACATTTTTATTGGCTTGTTTTCTTTGTTTAATTTATATATTTTGTATATTAATGATTCATCAGTAATTATATTGCAAATGTCTTCTCCCAGTGTGTGGTATTTGTGTTTTACTCTTTTAAGTCATCTTCCAACAAGCAAACATTCTTACTTTCAATGTAATTTTCATTTATCTTTATTTTCCTTCATACTTAGTGCTTCTTGTTTCTTCTTAACAAAAATCTGTACTTACCCTGAGGTCTTAAACACATTTTCTTAATTGTCTTCTAATTTTTCATAGTTTTGCCTTTCAAGTTGAAGTCATTATATCATCTAGAACAGATTTTTAATGTGTGAGGTAGCAAGTCAATCCTTTTTTTTTTTCTTTTTCTTTTCAGTACTGAGGGTTGAACCCAGGACCGTACACTGAGCTACATCCTTTTCTTAATTTTATTTTTTTATTTATTTGCATTACAGAGGGATTAGCCTTTGTACTGAGCTATAGCTCCAGCCCATTTTTATTTCACATATTTCTTTGTATTTTTTGAGACAAAGTCTTGCTAAATTGCTAAACTCCTGAAGGTTGAACTTGTTATCTTCCTGCTTCAGCTTTCAAGGAGTGCTGAGATTCTAGGCATGACAGGGTGGGTGGTGCTGAGAATCAAACCCAGAGTCTTTGCACTGAGCTGTAGCCCAGCCCTTTAAATACATTTTTTTTTTTAATATTTGAGACGGGGTCTCACTAAGTTGATAAATTGCCCAGGCTGGATTCAGAACATGTGATTCTCCTGCCTCAGGCTCCCAGAGTGCTGGGATTACAAGTATGCATCACCTCATATATATATTCCTGTTAGGTGGCCCATGAGTTTAATAGCATTTATTGAATTGTCCATCATTGTTTTCACTGATCTGCAGCACCTGCTAAGTCATAAATAAATGTTATATGTTTGCATTTATTTGTTCCTAGTGTTTCTATTCTTTCCCATTGATCCGTCTAACCTTGAGCCAACACCAGCTGGCTTTATTCCAATAGCTGTAAAATAAGTTGGATATAACAAAGTAGTTTTCTTCCCTAACCATCTCTATTCTTCATTCTTTGCTTTTTTTTTTTTTTTTCTTATCTTTTAGGAAGAGCTTATCAATGTCTGGGCAGGGAAGGCAGGTCTTTGGGAACTTGATTCAAAACTGATCAGCTTAGAAATGACTGCTATCCGGTATTTCTGTCCATACACGTGATATATCTTTTCACTGATCTGGTCCTTCCTTTTTGTCAATCCGCACATAAAGAGCTTGCTCATTTGGGAGGATTTCTTCCTGTTACTCTGCACTTTTGCTGGTACAACAAATGGTATCTTTTTCACAATTATATTTTCTAACTACTTTTGCTGAGTCATTAGAAAGCAGTAGGTTTCTGTGCACTGATTTTGTACTGGACAACCCAGCCAAACCCTCATATTGCTTTTCATAATTTTTCTATAGCTTCTTTGAGTTTTATATGTGTGCCATCATAGCATCCATAAATAATATGTTTATTTCTTCCTTTCTAATCCTCAAACTTTTCTTTTGCTTCTCTTCATTGGGCAGGAGCGTCAGGAAAATACTGAAGAGAAAGACTGATAATGGATTATTTTCATCTTGCTCTTGAAAGATTTTAAACCTTTAAACATTAGGAAGTAATTTTTCTCTAGAATGAAGTTCCTTGCTATTCCTGGTTTGCTAAGTATTTTTTACCCTGGATGGATGTTGAATTTTACAAATGTGTTGTCCACATCTTTGCAGATGACTCTGTGCTTTTCGTCCTTTACTCCACTGATGTGTCAAATACATTAATCACCTTTTTAAATGTTAAACCAACCTGAGAATAACATCAACTTGGTCATGACAAACTTGCTTACACTCGGTGTAGAATTTTTGTATCCACACAGGGTGAGACTGGCTGGCAATTTTCCTGTCACCCTGTTCTTTCTAGTTTTGCTATCCAGACCAAGCTAACCTCAATAAATTAACTAGAGAGCATGTTCTAGCTCCTTTTCTCCAGAAAAGAAGACTGTGGGAGATTAGAATTACCTGTTTCTTAAATGCAGGCAGGAATGGCGTCTCCCCTCTTTTCATCCCTTTCCTGACAAACGCTCCCACAGTGACCCAGGACTCCTCACAAGTCCAAGTTGCTCCAAGAGCAGCCATCGGCAGAATGGGGCTCATTCCTTGGTGAGAAAATAGGGTTAGAAATCTACCTGCTTAGACAGGTCTGCTGGCACATGTCTGCAATCCCAACACTCAGGAGGCAGAGGCAGGAGGATCACCATAAGTTCAAAGCCAGCCTGGGCTACATAGTGTGTTCAAGGCCAACCTGGACTGCACAACGAGACCCTGTCTCAAAAATAAAAAAATAAAAAAAGAAAGAAAGAAAAAAAAAGAAATCTACCTGCTTTAGATGGCCAGGCAGAGTGAGGTGCACCCCATGAATGGAGTACATGCCTCTCTGTGCCTGTTTTGGCAGGTATGGTGAGAAATGATGTGGGCGCAGGGGCCACATCCCAGCATGTTTTGTGCACTATGGCAGAAGTCTGCCCTCTATCACATTGGCGATGTGGACGGATAGGAAGTCTTTCAGCTGCAGTGTGAAGGGTCAGGTTGGGGTTTTACATGGACTGGTTGCCTTGGTGGCTGTTATGGTCTAGATCTAAAATTTCATGTGTTCGGAAGTGGGGATTTGGGGGCAGTGATTAGATCAGGAGGACTCTAACTTCAGTTAATCCACGAATGTGATTACTCCATTGAGGAGACTGCTGGCATTATTGGGAGGGGGAGACAGGTAGTACAGCTTAGTTGCAGGGAATTGGTCACAGGGATAGGACCTTGGAGATGACAGCCAGTACCTGGCCTCTTCCCTCCTACTGTCACCCTCTCTGCTTCCCAGCTGCCATGAGATGAGCACTTTTTCTCCGCCACACCCTTCCACTATGATTTTCTGCCCAAAGCAATGGAGCCAGCCAAGCATGGACTGAAGCCGTGAAGCTGTGAGTCAAAATAAAGCTTTCTTCCTTTTAAAAAAAAAATTGAACAATTGGTTGATTGATTGATTGGTGCTGGGAATTGAACCCAGAACCTGTACATTGAGCCATATTCCCAACTCTTTTTTTTTTTTTTTTTTGAGACAGAGTCTTGCTAAATCACAAGTTGCCCAGGCCATGCTTAAACTTGCAGCCCTCCTATCTCAGTCTCCTAGAATGCTTGGATTACAGGCCTGTTAGAGTCCTCAGGTATTTTGTCAGAGCAGTGGAAAACTCACAAACCCAGAAAATAGCCCCGAGGAAGGCTGACCTAAGGAGGATGAAGGGAAGGATGTGTGACGTTTGAGGTTTCTCATATTCTAAGGAGTTCATGAAAACTCAGTGACCTAACAGCATAGGACAGACATGTGGGGGACACAAAAGGAAACTATTTTGAAGTCATTATCAGAAAACCTTGAGATTCACTGAGTTAAAAGGGAGATGTGATATAATAAGAAATGCATATATGGCGTCTAGCCCTGGTTCTGACACAGAGCCCCTAAAACCTCGTAGTTTCATGAGTGAGGGGGTGACCAGAGGATCTTTGTTACGAGGTTTGGTTGTAGCCCCCAATGCCTGACATAGAGCTTCTGAGACCTTTGGAATCTCCACCGATGAGGGTCTGTGTATGCTAATGAAATGACTGTGGCAGGGTCCCAAGAGAGTGTCAAAATGGGGCTGGTTGACAGAGGAACCAACTCTGCGATTAGAGCATTTCAACTTTCAACCCCACTCTCCAGTCTCTAGAGAGGGAAGAGGAGATGGAGATTGAGTTCAGTTACCAAGGGCCAATGAGCACATCAGTCACACAGTGTTAACCAGATTTTTGTCCCTGTCACCAAATACCTGAGATAATCAACTTATAAAGCAGAAAAATTTATTTTGCACAACATGGGGTGGAGGAAGACTCTTTACCTCATGCAGTTGGGAAGCAAGAGAGAGAAAGAGAGAGAGAGAATTAGTCAGTTGGTCTCTAGAATCAATGATCTGCAAGAGAGAAGATTTAATACAGGACATTTACACATTACAACATTCACACACACAAGCCAAAGGCAAGAAGAGTGCAGAATGTCTATCTGTGCACTGGAGACCTGAAAGATCCAATCAAGGACTGGGAGCCCACGACACTGTCCCATGTAAGTTTGTGCACTAAAAGGCTGAAGAAATCTATACTGGAGCCAGGATATGATGCTCATGGCAGAGATGAAGATGAGAACACTCCCAAAGACAACATCAGCCGTTCCCAACAACAGCAAGGCCCCGAGCTCCTTCTGCGACAAAAACAGCCAAGTTCCCTTCCAGAGAAGCAGCTGCAACAGAGCTTCTCCCGGGAAACAGCCTCCCCCTGTCTTCCGCTCCTGTTCTCCTTTGTGTTGTGTCAGCAACAATCCTCAGGTGGATCCTCTATGCCCAGAATCACACCTACTCAAGTTGACCACAATAATAAGTCTACCACCCAGAGAGACAGAGACAGAGACAGAGACAGAGAGATACACAGAGAGAAATAGAGAGAAAGACAGACAGAGAGCGAGAGAAAGAGAGAGAGTCCTGGGTCCCAATATCCCCTTCAAAAGCACACATCCAATGTCCTTTCTTCTACTAGCTCCCCCCCCCAAAAGGTTCCACCACCTCCCAATAACCCCATATGCTGGGAACCAAGCCTTCAACACATAGGCTTAGGTTTAAAAGCCAAACCCCGACGCACACCATTGTAAAGGCGTCTCCATGAAACCCCTAAAGAATAGGACTCAGACAGCTTTCAGTTTGACAAATGCATCTGTGCACCCCATCTTCACCAGGATGGAAGCTCCTGCACTCAGAGCACCTCCCCCTATGTACTTGTGCATCTGGTTGTCCATTTGGACTCCTTGTAACACCCTCATCGTAAGCCAGTAATAATACAAGAGTGTTTTCCTGAGTTCCGTGAGCTCTTATAACCAATTATCAAATACAAGGAGAAGGTCATGGTGACCCTCAGTATGTAGCCAAGTCAGTCGGATGCCAAGCACACGATATCCTGGATCTGCAACGCATGTGAAGTGTGGCAAATCTTGTGGGATGGACCCTAACCGGTCAGTTTTGTTGCTGACTCTCAGTAGATAACGTTAGGATTGAGTTGAAATAAATGATAGGACACCCAGGAGGTGTCTGGAGAGTTGGAGAATTGTTTGCCTGTGGGGGGAGAAGAGCCCACACTTTGATTAGAAATACTGAAAACATAGAAATAGTAGTTTTGTTTGTTTGTTGTGGTGCTGGGGATGAAACCCAGGGCCTTGCACATGCTAAGCAAGTGCCCTACCACTGAGCTCCATCCCTATTCCACCATTTTAGTAAGAGAAAGGGAAGGGCCAAAGCTACTCCACTCTCACAGTCTACATCTGGTAGCCAACAGGCTCCCTTGCTAAAAGACTATGAAAGAGAAAACACCTTCAATTACATGAAAGCAAATATTATACACAGACTGGCAAGTTAAATTTGTTCTCACTTGTTAAATCTTGTATGTAGAGACTCATGTGGTCATAGGTGGGATTTTTCAAAACTGGCTGGATCTAGGGTGTGTGACACCAGGATTAAGAGTGTGTGGGACTAAATTAGTCCACTGATTGGAATTAGCACAGCTCTGGGTGTGGCTGAATGGATTTACTGAAAACAGAAGCCCCACCCTGGGTGTGGGTGGCACCACCCAAAAGGCTTGTAGCCTGGATGGGATAAAAGGGAAAGGGAGGCTTGCTGCTTGCAGCTTTCTGCTTGCCCTGACAAGGACTGCTTTTCCTCTGCAATGCCTCTCTGCCATGCTGCCCTGCCTTGGAGCCAGCCGACTATGGTCCAAAACCTCTATAGACTATGAGTTTAAATAAACCTTTCCTCCTTTAACTTTGGGTGTCAGGTTATTTTGTCTCATCAAGTAACTAAGACACCTGTATAGAATTATCAACCTGCGTCACATGGAATCACGTCCTTACCTTTTACCATCACACACTCTTATGAGTGATAGTATTGATGTCAACATTCTATATTATGTGTTTCCAAGGTACAGTATCTATTAAACATAACCATATAAATATATTTTCCCAGGAGTTTTTGGAAAATAAATGAGTAATATTATCATCTTATCACCACGGGTCTCCTTTTAGGATTTAACTAAATTAGTTCAGTTGGCTTAAACTTGTGAATTATGGTGTTGTGGAACATTTACTATTGAGGTTATATACGTCTGGAAGGCCTGTTTGGTTTGTTTGTTTGTCCATTTTGCAGTACTGGTGATTAAATCTGGGCCTTTGGACTGAGCTACATCCCCAGATTTTTTGTTTTGTTTTGTTTTGAGATAGGGTCTCACTAAATTGCCCGGGTTGGGTTTGAACTTGTGATCCTTCTGCCTCAACCTCACAGAGTGCTGGGATTACAGGTTTGTGCCCCTGTCCCGGGTATGGAAGATTTTTGTTGACGTTGATGTTATTGTTACTGTTATTTTTTGGTGGTGTTGGGAACCAAACCCAGGGTTTGTGCATGCTAAGCAAGTGCTCTACTGCTGAGCTATCCCCCAGCTCTAGGTGTATTTGATGTTTAGTGATCAAAAATGATTCCCCTAAACAAGCACAGCTGAAAGACCACAAGGAGGAGGCCGATCTTAGACTACAGAAGACGTGCAGTGGGGACTGGGGGCCCACCCTGTGTAGACCATCATATCAAGGTGATATATCTCAGTACAGATTTGGAAGTGTTCCTTAAAGCAGGAGATATTTTGGCAGGTTAATTGGGGAAATGCAGAAGGGGGACAATTTCTCCCTCCTAAAAATTAAAGATGAAGAGATCTGGCTTAGAAGAGGTCTGCATGCACTCACATATCCTTAGACCCAGTCAATGGGACGTTCAATAGATCAAAGATCAAAATGTAGTATTTTAACCAGGAAACTTCATAGCACTGAAACTTAGGAAAATTGGAAAGGAAATACATTTTTGTTGTTGTTAGTGTTCAGAAATATCTAAGTGCTGAGGATGTAACTCTGTGGTAAAGCATTGGCCTGGTACACCCAACGGCCTGAGTTCGATTCTCAGCAAGAACAACAACAAAAGAAGAAGGAGGAGGAGGAGACAGAGAAGCAGAAGCAGAAAAAGAGAAAGGAAGGAAGAAAGAAAGAAAGAGAGAGAGAGAAAGGAAGGAAATAGAAGAGAAAGAAGAGAAATATCTACATTTGCAAAGGGAGAACCTTCTACAAATGCAAAGATAAAGTGCCAGATAACCTCCCCTATAATTAGGCATAAATAGACAGCCAGGCTTCATGATCATTGTTTGAAAGTTCTAAGCAGGAAACAACCAGCTTTCCCCTGGGAGAGATACCTCTAAACTAGTGTGTAGAGTGACAGTGGGCTTTGGGAGATGGTGTTTTCCTGCGTATTCAAATCCAATTCAGATTTCACATTTGCACTGTCTGAGAAGCCTGGTCAAATGGATAGGTCACCCAAAGGGGCTTCCTCTAATTCCATAGGATTGTCTCCACCAACTTGGCTAAATTTGAAGCAGACACAAAATATATTTCTGTATTTTCCATGTTAATCATACAACATTTTAAATAGGAAAAATACTGTTTTTTAAAGAACTCGAAGCCAGGCGTGGTGGCCCACATCTGTAATCCCAGCACTCGAGGGGCTGAGGCAAGAAGATTCCTGTGAGTTCAAGGCCAGTCCGGGTTACATATGAGTTCAAGGTAAGCCTGGACTACATAGCAAGACCCTGTTAAAAAACCAAAAGGAAGAAGAAAGAAGGAAGGAAGGAAGGAAGGAAGGAAGGAAGGAAGGAAGGAAGGAAGGAAGGAAAGAAAGAAAGAAAGAAAGAAAGAAAGAAAGAAAGAAAGAAAGAAGAGAGAAAGAAGAAAAAGAAAGATCTTGAAAATGTACATCTACTTTTCTGCTAATACACGTCAACAATAAATTCACAAATTACAACTCCTGAAATCCAGGAAATTGTCTGAGATGACTCCTAGGAGTCTATGGTCCTAAAATTACGGACTTTTTATGAGGAATTGGTGGAATTTATAGAAAGTGCTACTATAAATGATTTGGTTTCTCTGTTCACTCTCTTTTCTGTGTGCCACTGGATTATAGTCAGAAGACCTCCACACATAAAGGTGGTCACACTGTCAGCAAAGTCTTACTGCCTCCTGCAACCATTCTCCAAATGAGAAGACTGACCAGCTTGGGGTGCAGCGGGACCAACTCAAGCCAGCGGAGTCAAGAGATGACTGGGTGAGGTACAGAAGGTGTGGGTGGAGCTCCATCGCTTAGGAAGGAAGCTCCGATGTTGTTTTCTTCTTTTTCTTAAATTTCAAAAGCAGGTTTATTAAAACTCACAGAACTATTTTATTTCTTGTATTTTGGGGATGTTTTCTTGAGACAGGGTCTCACTATGTAGTTCAGGCTGGCCTTGGACTCAAAGTAATCCTCCTTCCTCAGCCTCCCGGGAGTGCCGGGATTACAGGTGTGCACCACCACGCCCAGCCTGTGCTACTTTAATTGCAAGAATTTCACTTTGTACCCCCAACGGGATTTATTACCCTTTTACGCTTCTGGCTCGGATGGAAGCAAACCCTTCGATAATCTTCTTTTTAAATCACTAGCCACGTACTCATATGTGAAAATTTGGGTGTAGGGGAGCAGGAAGCTCCAGTGTTGTCCATAAATTGTACACTCAACACTGAGCCGAAAAACACCATTAAGCAAATCCAACAGAACACAGCAATAAAACAGTAGTTAAAGTTGTTCTTTGAGTGTGCGTGAATGTGCGTGTGTGTGTGCGTGTGTGTGTGTGGGTGTTTACTGGGGATCAAACTGAGGGCCTTGCACTGGCTAGGCAAGCACTCCATCACTGAGTTAAATCTCCAGCCCCCTAGTTGTTCTTAATCTTCCTTTGCCTGAGCAAGTAAACTTAAATGCATCCAATTTGTAAGCAATATTTTGAAACAAATGATAGCATGGTACAGGCTGCAATTTGTAGTAAAATAATATGCTCTTATCCAGGTCTTTGTCATTAAGCCTGCATTTCTCTAAACACAGCATCATTTACATATATCTGATTGTTTTAAAAAGATAAAACTGCCCTGGAGAATTATTAAGACGATGTAAAAATGAAGGATAAAGACATGTTTATACTTTTATGGCCTGGGCAATATTGCCTCACATTACCTAATTTTTTATATTGTAGAATGGAGAAAACTTGAGCATCAATACGTTTTTATGAAAAAATACCATAATCACTTACGGCATGACACAATTGCTTATGTCTTAAAAGAAAATGTAAATGAAGGCTCTCCTTAAGGTAACATTTTCATTCTCTAGGCTTAGCTGTTTTGTCCGCATCCACACTAATTCAAGGCCCTTTGGCATGGCAATGAGTATTGAATAATGTACGTTCTACAAAGAGCAAAATGGTGGTTTTCTTTTGCATATAAAGAAGGCTTTAGAAGAAAATCATTTGATCTCTGAGAAGAGTATGATAGGAAATTAAAGGCAGATGACCAAGAAAAAAAGTAATGAAAAAAGCTGTGTACTGAGAAGTGGGTTCTGGAGCCAGACTGCTTAGGTCTGTACCCGCCTCTGCCACACACATCCATGTGACCTCAGGCAAGCTAATTAACTTTGCTGGGACTCGGTTTGCTCATCTGTAAAACGGGAACAATAATAAACGCCTACCTCCTATGATTGTGATGAAGAATAAATGAATCAATGAGACACACGGACTATTTCCAGGCAAAGTGCCAACATGTGCTTATCCGTGCATTCACCCACTCACCAAACTTTGAACGAGCGTGTACTACGTGCTGGGCACTCTCCTAGGTACCATGTGTATGTCAGTGAACAATAAATATAATCCCTGACCTCATGGAGCTCACATTCAAGGAGGAGACTCGGATGCATTTTCAACAGAGAATCTCAACCAGGGCCAGTTATTAGTGTTATTAATGAGACAAAGACAAGGAAATACATTGTGTAGTGATCGTGTAGGGTGATTTCTATCAACTGAGTTAATGGAAATAACAAACCACATGCAGTGAGTTGAGAAAACACTCAACTCCCTGCTCCTACAGCAAGCTGACTGTGCTGGGAGCTGATGGAGACGCCTGCTCACACGGGCAAGCCCTGCACCTGGGCCCAGGGAGTCCTTAGGCTCCTATCATCCAGGCCCCCAGTTTTCCAAACAGCCTGCCTCCATGAGGCTCTGCCCCCATCCCTGGCTTCTTCCTGGGATGCCCTCCCAAGCTGCTGCAGAAGATCCAGCCACTCGGCTGTGTTTTTCTGTTTGGTTGTTTTTCGGCTGCTTCCTGGATTTCTGTCAGGAATCCAGCCTTACAAATTGCTTGGCTGAGATTCGTGTTTGTCGTCTTCCTTTGAAACTGTGATTCACAGTGTACACCCTTGAAACAGAATCCTCGCAAGACTGAAGAGCTTGTTTTAAAAACAAATCGCCGCCCAGGCTGCCTGCCGGGAGTTCCCAGGCGGCACGCTCAGATGGTCAGATATAATGAGGAGGGCACGTTTGAAATCTCCATTTCCTTTCAGGTTAGCCAGAATGCGTTTAGATGCTGATCAGAGGGCGAGATCGCATCACACCTCCAGGGTGCCCAAGACAAATCCAGCCAGCTACAAAAATGAACTTCAAATTTAGAACTTAATGAAGAAGGACAGAACACGCTGACCATCTTCAAAGTAGCCTTAAGATTTCAGTGAGATCCGTTCAAATTGAGCATTGGATTTAATACACAAAGGCAATGGACACAATAAGCTGAAAGGACCCTTGGTTCATATACTTTTGTCTCTAGATAGAGCTCAGGGCTCTCCTTTCCCGTCCCACCCTCTCATGGGCAGCATAGGACAGTAATAGCATTTGCCTCTAGGTATTATTTTGGGTTTAAACCAGATAATGTGGGCTGTGGGTGTAGCTCAGTGGTAGGGCACTTGCCTAGCATGTGTGAGGCCCTGGGTCCCATCCCCACCACTGCAAAAAATAAAATACAATGTCAACATTTAGTGCCATGTGTGGGACAGAGTAAATGTTCAACAGATGTGCACTGTTCCTGCTGTTATTTATTGTGCAGCCTGGACCAGGCCCACTCACTGAAAGGGAACTAGGATTTCAACAGCCACGCAGCCAAGCACCAAGTCTATAGCCTGCCGACTCGCCATGCTGCAGCCCCTGTCCCCCACCCCACCCTCTAGTAAGTGACTCCCCACTGGTTCACGGAAACCACCACAAGTGTCACAGGCCTAAGAAGAGCTCTCTCGCCAAGCATGGTGTCACAGGCCTATAATCCTAGCACTCTGGGAAGCTGAGTCAGGAGGATCACAAATTGGAGCGCAGCCCGGGCAACTTGTCAACTCAAATCCTATCTCCGTGAATCCTATCTCCAAATAAAAAGTAAAACTGCTGGGAATGTAGCTCAGTGCAAAGGCCCTGAGTTCAATCCTCAGTATTGCAAGAAAGGAGAAAGAAGAGGAGGAGGAAAAGGAAGAGGAAGAGAAGAAAGGTAAAGGGGAGGGGGAGGGGAAGAAAAGGAGGAAGAGGTCACTTCTGGCTGCTACAAGGGAGCCTCGTTTTCCTGTCTCTGGTCCCTGAACCATCTCGGGCAGCTTCTAAATGTCCAAACCCTGTGATAACAGCCACACATAAGCCAACTCGTGCAGCCTGGGCAAAGCCACGCAGCTTGCTCCTCTGGCCCGGAGGTCCTCAGAGGCTGCCTGTACACTCCACCCAGCACTGCAAGGTTCTTAAGGATGTTTGTGGAGCACCTGCTGTGCTCAGGCCTCCAGCACAAGCCCCGGGGAAAGGTGTGGACTGGACCCTGTGAGCCGACATCTCTTCCGGTCTGGGCTCCTTCCTTTGCGCCAAGCCTTCCCTCCAACGCCTTAACTGTCTGGGATTCCTCAGTCCTCCTGCAGACGGGTCCTGGTGGATCTGCCCAGCCTGTCCATCCAAATCCTGGAGTAGTTCAGACTTCCGAGCTGGGGTCACAGCTTGGTATTCTGGGAAGGCAGCAAGCACACACGGCAGTGAAGAGCCAGGCGGACGCGGCCCCAGATCCAGCTTGCCTGCCTGTGGCTGTGCCAAGCCAGGAAGCTACTTCACCTTTCCGTGCCTCAGTTTCTCCTCTTTTAAGTGGGGCTAATCATACGCTTACAGGGTTGAGGAAGGACTGGGTGACATAACCCACGTGGAGTGGTGGGCACAGTGGGCAGCACTCACCATTGTTCTTCTCAATTATTTCTCACTCTCGCCTGCAGAAAACGGCGCAAGCTCAACACCTTGCAAAGACACGAAAGGCCATTAATCCCCAAACCTACATCTCCAGACTCTTCTCGCACCACCCCCACCCAGGCTCATGTGTATCTGCTCTGTTTTAAGCCCTTCAAATCGTACCAGCTCCTGCAGCCATCACCCCTCTGGCTCCCTAGACCCCAGCTGTGCAGGGTTTGTAGCATGGTCCCTTTAGGGGAGAGATTTCATAAGCATCCGGAGCCTGACCCTTTGCGGTCTCCTTGGAAATGAGTTGCGGGTCCCGCTCTGAGCCTGAGCTGCCGAGCTACGAGTAATCAACCTCCCACTCAGCCGTCTGGGACCTAGCTTGGTGCTGGCACCAACCAGCGGGGAAAGAGAGGCTATCACGTTCTGGTTCCCCCAAACTTCTTACCCATCTGCTCAATCATGCAGGGTCTTCGTTGACCGCAGACCCTTTGCACGTTGTAGCATCTTTCTAGAATGTTCTTCTCTTTTGTTTTCATCTTGCAAATGCCTATTCATCCTTCAAGAAATAATAGTACCTGCTCAATAAAGTCCTCCAGCCTCCCCAGGCCTGGCTTACCTCTCAAATCACAGTGTGTCTGACAGCCATGTATGTAGCTTCTCCCCCAAACTGATTTGAAAGTGGTTAGGTCTCACTCACCCACTGCCAACAAACGCTACAGGGCGTTCTCAGTAAGTATTTGATGAATGGATGCATAAATGAAAGCTGGAATTTTCGTTTTTCTTTTCTTTACCATTCAAAGACTGAGTATTCTGAGAAATTAGATATTAGTACTTTTCCACAAGACAGATTCCCAGAGATGTGAGACAATTTCCCAGACAAATCTAACCCTGGTGAGCCGAACTGTCAGAAAGTTTCCTTCATTCAATTTTGGGCTTTGGATTGGAGGCCAGATCCTTGAGCAGCCTTGAAAGTTCATTATATAGCACAGATCTAAATCTCCGGGCCAACCCACTGGTGAGACAAACGCCCGGGAAATGTAGGATAATTTCTAGTAGCTGCGGGCCCTCCTCAACAGAGTAGGAATGTGCAGAGCAAGAGATTCTGAAAATCACCAGAAATGAATCATATTAATAACAATATACTCATGTTACGTGTGTCTAATGCCTACGACACAAGCACTGTGCTAAGTACTCGATATGCATCAACTCACTTACGCCTCATGATCCAGGCACAGAGTGCAAGTTGTGTTCTTAGCACAAACTAACAGAAGAGCAAACTTAGTCACAGGACCTGATCCAGACAGGACCTGATCCAGACAGGAGCTGATCCAGCACTAAGGAGTTAGTGCTAGCTTTTAACCTTTAAAAATGATCCAAATAACAGGAGGACTTCAGACTTAGAGTCTGGGGAGCCCGTGTTCCAACAAGGCTGACTCCGCCCCCAAACACCTGGGAGATGGGCGCAGACCTCCAGGACCTCGGTGGTGTGGACACGGCAAGGTGGGCGAGAGTAAGGCCCAGCCAACATTTCCAGATTCATCCGAAGACCACCACCTTGCAGGGGTCTCCCCGATGGTCTGTTCTGTGCCAGGGGGTCTGGTCAGGCACAACACCATGGTGCACACTGTCCCACTCCTGCATAGTCCACTTCCGCGGCGCCTGCACATTCTCTATATTTAGTTCCCTTGGGAGGAAAGAAACTTTCCTACCTGCATTAATCGCCTCTGCTGATCTTTAGCAACAAGAACAAGGGAGAGGGAGGGAGGGAGGGAGAGACAGACACAGACACAGAGAGACAGAGAGGAAGGGAAGGAAGGGACGGGAGGGACCGGAGGGAAGGTGAGGGGAAGGGAGGGGAGGGAGGAGAGGGGAGGGAGAGATTCTGCTATGATCCCGGTTGGGTAGAATCAGCTATGGACCAGACAAGGCCTCGAAGGCCTCTGCACCTGAAACAGGGCTGAAGATCCTAAAAGCTCTAGGAGTTGAAATAATAACAATGTCACTTGCCTGATCGTCTGGTTAATCTTCAATGATAGATACTCAGTTATCTAGTTTGGGGGGCTGCCCCGAATCCATTTTTTCCACTGGATAAAACCCAAATAAGATATAAGTGCACAAAAGAAACAGACTCTTTATGGCATCTTTTGCAACGTTCTTTTTCCTTCTTGGGCGCAGAACCGGGGTTGCGCCCCGGGCCTCCAGCTGCGCGCCAAGCGCTCCGCCCCGCCCCCCGCGCGTTCTTCCAGCCGCAGCACCCCGCGGACTCCCGGGAGCCGCTCTGGGCCCGCCCTTCCCCTCTCCCGGGTGGGTGTGGCGAGCCCCGCCTTCTGCGCGTCCCTTCCCAGGAGGCCTGGGCGGCTCGCGGAAATCCAGAGCCCCGCAAAGTCAACACCGCGCTCCTGTGTAAATATTTGCTCCAGAGAAAATGTCTTCAGTGCTGTACAACCGATTTTCTTGCAGTCGGCGAGATGAATTGCAGAACTAACGCATGCATTACGAGGACCTCTTGTAAGAGCCCAAACAATCGCTGTGTGGCCTTCATCACCACACACACTTAATGGCCTTCTGCCTCCACGCTCCCCACTCCCGGCTTAATACAAAGCGCTCGAGTCTTTAGCTCTGTTGGCAAGGAGAATTCAACTGCTATTTGCCACCTGGTGTTGTCTTACTTAACATATTTCCTAATTGCTCCTAAACCTCCCTTTGGAACTGTGAGTTTAAATATGAGAAAGAAGAAAAGGGAATAAGACAAGGGAAAAACAGAAATGGAAAGTGAGGAAACATAATTTCCTAACACTTATTTTTAATAGGCGACAGCCATTTGTTCCTGTCTCCATGTTCTCTCCTTTATCTTATTCATCTGCTCTTGAAGTTCATCTTATTATCACCTCTAGAGTTTAATAAAAGAAGAAACGCTTTTTTTCCCCCTGACAAAAAACATACTCAGGCTCAAAAGGGAATTGTCTGTCTGCAATGGAATTTGATACTACCTTTTTTGAGACCCAACCCATTGGAACCGTTTTTTAAATTTTCAGGGTTCCACTTCTCTTTTTAATTTATTTATTCACCAAACATTTGTCAAGAGTCTGTTCTTATCTGGCACTGTGCTGTCTTTGTCTTTTTCCATGCTTTCTGGCATACTTTCTTTGTAGCTCAATTATCAACCACCAGGAATGAATAAAATAATAAAATCCAGTAACTCTCTCAGCTGAACAGAAGTCCATTCTTTTCCACTGCAAGACACTCTTCCCTCTGCAGCTTTTTGAAATATGAGGAATAACAGCTAGAAGTTCATTTCTATTAGAATGAGTTATTTTAAGGAGTAGAACTGAGTCACTCGCAGCACCCATTGAAAATGAGGTTTGCATCCTCTGGAACGAAGCTGTATTTCACTCGTTAGAATAGCAACTTGTGGAAGCCTTAAATTGGAAACAAGGGGGAAAAAACAGCTGACAAATCAGTAATAATTGCAGATGTTACGCTCCCCTGAGGAATTTGTAATCTGAGAAAAAAGATAATAGAACCCAGAAGTGAAAATAAACTACAATGAAGCCCTTTAATGCTGGCTGTCATTCTCTCCAGGGACAAGGGGACTGTGGACATCGTGAATCTTGGGAGATGAAGTGCAGTTTACAGAGAAAGCGCAGGCTGGAGAAGGTGGGAAGGGAGCTCTGAGATGGATGTGTTGAAATCCATCCTGCTAAAGAGATGTTGGAGTCGTTTAGGGTTCAGATTACTGTACTCCGCTGTGGGGGAGAGGCCTGCATCCCTCAGGCACTAAGAGCAGAGAGATGAGGGTCATTTCTGTCCTGACAGGGCTGACCTTGTCCTTCCAGTCACACCTCTCCCTGGACAGAGAAGATTCCTGAGCCCCAGGGAAAACTAGAGATTTGAGTGCTGAGAAACTAAGAGCTGCTGGGGCATTCAAGGCCATAAGCAAGGGGCAGGGAGATGTTTAAAAGGTAATTAACATCTGTGTTCTAAAGACAGTGGGGTGCAGCTTGGACAGAAGGATTCTGAAGCCATGAAAAGAACCCGGGATGGTCTGTGGGTGGAAGGAGAACCCACTACATTGAGTGACAGGGACGTTTCCCCTTCCCTTAGCACTTACTTTAATGGGGCAGTTGGAGTATTAATAAGATGTCTTGTACATCATCTGAATGAACAGTTTCTTTGAAAAACCGAACTTGTAAATGTAATGAGTGGTGTGCTCCAGCATATATATATGTTCTGTCCATCTGGAAGTAAAGCTAATCTCTGGCAGGAACTATCAATAAAACAGTGACAGCCACCTACTTAAAAGCCACAGGGTAAGAATGCAAGCTAAGTGCTTCACCTTATGTGGATGGCGCTTGGTAAAAGGTAGAGAGCTGGCATCATCCCTGTTACGCAAAATGCCAAAAAACCTCGCAGAAGCACTCGGTCAACTCCTGAGTGGCCAAGGATGCACTGATCTTTTTTTTTTCTTGGGTGTCGAGGATCAAACTCAGGGCCTTGTGGTTGCTAGGCAAGCACTCTACCCTTGAGCTAAATCCCCAACCAGATGCACTGATCTTGTGGACTTGTGTAGTAACCAAAATGTTACACGGTTCAGGCACACCTTGAGTTTTGAGACATCGGAGCAGAGAAAGGGCAGTGTATGGAAAGGGGAGCACTAATTCAGGTCTTGTCTTGTTTTCTTGTGCTCTGCAGGAGGCGTTAGTCTAGCAGGGTAGCACAGAAAAAGAAAATCTTTATTACAATTTGAGATGTTTCTTTAAGTGTGATTAGACCTCATTTAAAGTTCAGTTTTTTAGCACATAAGGGCCACATGGAGAGCAATTGCCTAGCATGCATGAGGCTCTAGGTTCAATCCCCAGCCCCGAAAGAAAAAAAAAAAGATTTACTATCTTGTCCTAAATGTGTCCCCTTACCATCGTCTTCAATTTCAGACCATGGAATTAATAAAATAGTTCATGGTAGGACATGGATTGAGGACTATGAAAACTAGATTTTTATCTACAGATTTCCCTAGGATTCCAGTAACTACATTAACGATTAAGATTAGAGAAAATTCCCAAGGTGTTTATTACCACCTGCTTGGATTCAATCCCTTTTTCAACTTGCCACCATGCGGTGCCCAGGTGCCCAGGACTCCCTCTCCCCTCCCGCAGCAGGGCATCGCTAAGGCCAGGCACCTCCGGGGCTCGGCTTTCAGCCTTGCTGAGCTGCTCAGCCGGCCGGAGCCCACAGGGGCCGCTGGGATCACCGTGTGACAGGCGCCAGGGCCAGAGAGGCTCTATCACCCGGTCAGGCTACTCAGCCAGCCAGGTCCAGATCCAAGAGACCCACAGAGCAAGGTCAGACATTTTCTCTCCCAGGAAAATTGACCCATTTCCTTCATGCTTTCTATAAATACCTTCTCTTATTCTAGGCAATAAGAAGAAAAGAGACCATCCGGGGGGTGCACAAAGTTGAGGGGCAGGACGAATAGGGCAGAATCAGGGATAGGAAAATGATATCTGTGGCATTTTTGTTTTCATTTGTTTGTTTGCAGTACTGGGGATTGAACCCAGGGCCACCGCACTGAGCTACACCCCCAGCCTTTTACTGTTTGAGACAGGGTCTGACTAAATCACTAGGTTGCTCAGGAGGGGATCAAACTTTGGCTCGATCATCAGCCTTCCAGAGTGCTGGGATTATAGGCATGGGCCACCATCCCTGGTACTTTTTTTTTGGAAAGACTGTTTCTCTTTTTGTTGCCCAGATTGGTCCCAAACTCCTGGGCTCAAGTGGTTTTCCTGCCTCAGCCTCCTGAGTAGCTTGCACTACAGACACACCCTACTACCTTCAAAGAAGTAATTTGTTTTTCCCTTTTTTTTTTGTATTGAGACAGGGTAGCCCAGGCTGGCCTCAAATTTGGAGCAGTCCTCCTGCCTCAGCCTCCCAGATGTGCTGCCTTGCCTGGCTCTTTTTTCTTTTTCTTCTATTCTTTTCTTGGTGCTGAGGGTGGAACCCAGGTCCTCCCACATCTAACCACGATCTCCACCCCTGAGCTCTCCCCTCACCGGATGCTGTCTAGGTAGAGTGATCAGCAAAGAGTTCCACGATGGTGACACTTAGGCCGAGATTGGATAAAGATAAGGACCAAAGCACTGGACCGGTCCCAGGCAGGCAGCCAGCAGAGGTCTCTAAGCACAGAGGCCCTGGGGCTGTTCTGGAGGCACCAGGAAAGCACCTTGTGGACCTGAAGGCCAGGCGGAGGGTGGGAAGAATGACCTGAGCTGGGGTCAGGAGGTAACAGGAACTGACCACCGACCTTCCAAGTTCCAGGAGGACTTTTCCTAAAATGAGCAGCAGTGATTTGATCAGCGGCAACCCCCAGCCGCACCACGGTGCGATCCCTCTGGTGTGCAGCTGGAGAGGAATCCCAGCGCGAGTGGCAGGGAGGGTCGAGGGCCCCGAAATAGCCAGGGGCTGGCGGGGAGCAGTACGCCAGTCCCTCAGGCAGGGTCCTCTTAGGAAGCCGGGGGGCGCCTGCAAGGTCAACAGGTTCCCCAAAGTGCACGGGAACAGCTGTCTTTTGCAGGCGGCCCTTCAAGCTCAGGTGGATCCTGGCTCCCGCGGCTACCTGTGATCGCCTCTTTCTCCTCTCCGTGCCGTTTCTCTAACCACATTTAGCACCGTGACACTATGTGTTGGAGCTCAGGACTCACCCACTTCCTGTCTGCGTCAGAGGTCTGGTGGATGCATGGGGAAGTCTAGGTCGCAGGTGTCCGTGGCCCCTGTGGAATCCACTGGCCGGACAAAGGGGCATTTGAAGGTCACACCCAAGGAAGAGGCATTGGCACAACCCCAGCAGATTGCTGGGGCTGGGAAATACCCGAGTGTGTGCCTGCTCAAAGTGGGTGTGGTCAATACTGGCCTACATTTTAGGACACACTTAGTCAGAAGCAAACTTTAGACACTGAAAGAAATATAAAAAAGGCAAAAATATAGAAAAGGCAAAAGTAGAAAGTATATGAAGACAAAATTAAATTCAGGGTAACTTTTTGGCCATTTGTATGTAGTCAAATGCTCGTGGATAAACATGGCTAGAGGACCAGGAAAGGACATCGCAGTAGGGCCCCTACTTTGATTGGAAATAGTATAGCCCAAAGTCCAGGTTTGCCTGGATGCAGAACTTCCAGAAAAACTGGGAAAGTCCTGGCAAACTGAGCAGAATGAGTCATCCTAGTCAGAAGGTTGGACCAAAGATTTGCCCAAAGCTTAGTGCATAATAAGTGCTCAATAAATACCTTTTGGATGAATGAATCAAATTCTACGATTCTTTGCACACTTGGATTTCATGAACAAAATTTATTTTTGGTGGGCAAAGTTCATTTTAAGGATAATTTTGTTTAAAGCAGAACCTACCTAAACTAGTTCAAGTAGAGATCATGGAAAGGTTCTAAAGAATTACCACAAATCAAAACAGGAAGAGCAGGCAGGGCTTAGAGAGGAAAGCAGAGGAGTGGAAACTATTTGGGAGACTTCTCCCTCTCCCTCTCCCTGTCCCTCTCCTTCTTCCTCTCCGTGCTCCTTCCTCTCCTTACTTGTGGTTTGCAGGATTCATCTCACGCAGGACTTGTGATGTCCAAGCCCCAAAATGTCTGGCCCTGCATTTAGCAAGATGGTCAGTCTTGCTCACATTAGTTCAGTCCTCAAATCTCAGCTCCCGGGACAAAGAAACCGGGAGGCACAGGGGATCCTGGTGTCTATCAACCTTTGTCACCTGTGCCTGGCGGGCAGGGCAGGGTGGGGCAGCCTTGAGTGACCCCACCAGGATGGTGGGGCTTTGTGACACTCAGGACTATGGTCACCTCCCACGGGAAGGAAAGGGGAAGGGCACACAGGTGGCTTCAACTGCTCTAGTTTCATGTTATTCTTAAACCTTATGATGGGTTCCTCAGTGTTTGTTGTTACTTTTTCCACCATTTTGAATGATTGAGGTCTTTCTTTTAAAATCTTCCAAATAAGAAGGGGTGCTTTTCTTTTTAAATTGAAAGGAAGTAAACTCTTATGCAACTACTTGGATATAGACACATCCATGTCCACAAGTGATCAGCTTATAATAGGATTGTGAACTAATTCTACATTAATCCTTTGGTTCTTGAGCTCTCAGTCTAGTTTACTGATAGGCAGTTTTACACAGGAGTTGGTGACTCATTCATTCGACAAATAGGTATTGAATGCCCACCATCTTCCAGGAATGGTGGGAAACCCTGGATTTACAGGAAAAAGTAGAGCAGACAAATAGGCAGCTAGAAAATACTGTACTTTGTAGATGGAATTCTTTTTAAAATCTGAAATGAGTTTCTATTTTCAAAAATTACTTTTGCTGATTGATTGATTGATTGATTGATTGAGACAGGGTCTTGCTGTGTAGTTCAGGCTGGCCTTGAACTTGCTGTGTAGCCCAGGCTGGCCTCAAACTCAAGGAGATCTTCCTGCCTCAGCCTCCCGAGTGCTGGAATTACAGGTATGGACCACCAGACCTGGCTAGAAAGATTTTCAACAGTTTGTGTGCAGGAAAATCTTCAGTCATTCAGGAGCAAGTTGTCCATTTATTTGCTTATTTAGTGGTGCTGGGATGGAATCCAGGACCTCATGTGTGCGAGGTAAGTGCTCACCACAGAGCTACGCCCCCAGCCCAAGCAAGCTGTTTCTGAGTTAGGGTGACCTGGGAGGGCTTTTTGGTGATGGGAGGGTGAGTGGTACCCATTCTGCTCCAGCAGGAGCTGAGAGGTATGTATACATGTGTGGCCTATCCACGGCTTCTTTCCCTCCTTCTTCTGGGTAACCCAGACATAGGAAGATGGAGTCGCAGCCCAGAGTTGTCCACGCCATGGAGAGGATGGGGGGGGTCCCGGGACCACTATGCAGGGACCCTGCTAAGAAGCAGCAGTGCACACTGGTGAGCTGGGTGCAGAACAGAAGCCCGCATGGCCACACGCTGGGTGCAGGAGGTGGGGCCCTGGGGCATATCTCAGAGCAGCCTGGAGCCGGGCCCCCCTTCACCCACTCACCCCAACAATGGGGCCTCTTCAGAAATCTCACAACCAGGTCACCGTTGTCCAAGATCGGACAATGACCCATCACCAAGCACAGCACCAGCTCTGACAACAAACCACGGGCCGACCTGCTCGGAAATGCTATCTTAGTCTGATCAAACTCTGTGGGATCAGTCATGGCTCCTTCCAGCCAAGTAAATGCCTGAAGTGTTTGGGCGATTTGCTGGAAGGAGCCAACCTGAGACAGGTAAGGAGCTTCCTGGAGACCTGGCAAGTGGAGGTAGAGCTAGTTCTAACTTGAAGAAGAAAGTGTTCAGAGTGATGTTCTCTGCAACTGGCAGAGCAGGTCATACCAGTTACACACAGGAATGGGAAGGTAATTTCCATTGGTGATAGTGCTACAGACAGAAAGCCCGGACTAAAATGAGAGAATTATAGGGAGATCTATGAAGATTTGGAAAATGTGGGCCCAGGAAACTTGTCTAAAAATCTGGTACTTAGCCAGGTGTGGTAGCACATGCCTGTAATCCCAGCACTCTGGGAGACTGAGGCTGGAGGATTCCAAATTTGAGCCCAGCCTGAGCCACTTAGCATTTTAGCAAGATCCTGACTCAAAATAAAAAACACAGAAGAGCTGAAAATGTAGCTCAGTGCAAAGGCCCTGGGTTCAATCCCCAGTACCATGAAAGAAAGAAAAAGAAGAAAGAAAGAAAGAAAGAAAGAAAGAAAGAAAGAAAGAAAGAAAGAAAGAAAGAAAGAACAAAAGAAAGAAAGAAAGAAAGAAAGAAAGAAAGAAGAAAGAAAGAAAGAAAGAAAGAAAGAAAGAAAGAAAGAAAGAAAAAAAGAAAGAAAGAAGGAAGGAAAGAAACGAAGGAAGGAAGGAAGGAAGGAATTAAGGAAGAAAGAAAAAAAGGAAGAAAGAAAGAGCGAGCAGAATCTGGTACTTTAACAGAACTGAAGAACCAGTTTTATGGATGAGGGTGCAGGGTGCAAGGAAACCCTATGTGCAAAAGTCCAGAGGCAGGAAGTCATTCAAAATACCCTAAATAGAGCAGGGCACGGTAACAAGTACCTGCCGTTCCAGGTACTTGGGAGGCTGAGCCTGGAGGATCACTTGAGCCATGAGTTCAATACCAGCCTGGGCAACGAAAGAGACCGCCTTGGCCAAAATGGGGTCCAGATGGTCCTGGAATAGTGAATGAGGAGGGCAATGGCTCTGCTGGCCTGAGAAGGCAGGAGGACCGGGTCAGGCAGGACCGTGGGGACAGCACCAAGGGGCTGGGTGTCCTTCTTCCCGATGGGGGGTGCCTTGGAGGTCTCACCACAGAGAACGGGCCTGATGAAAGCTACCCTTCAAGGTGGGTTAGAAAAACAAATTGTTACCCAGATTCTCATGAAGAAAATGGACTGGAGCCAGACAAGGGGAAAGGAAGGAGAAAGGGCGGTCAGTTAGTTATTATGTGTCAATAAAAATTTTTTTTTAATTTGAGTAAGACTGTCATCTTTGGGATCCAGTTACTTGGATTCGAAGTGCATCTCTGCTACCTACTAACTGCAACCAGACGAGTTGCTCAGCCTCTCTATGCTTTGGTTTCAACATTTCCAAAGTAGAAACAGTGATTGCCCCCGTTTCATTGGGTTATTACAAGAACGTTTTTACACATGGCATAAAACCTGACACACAGTAAATACCCAATAAATGCTGGCTGACTTGTGGTTTATTGCCGTGCTGTGGTTGTCACAATCGCCTGTAAGAGGAGGTGGCTGTTGGTGTTTTAGGACACAAATATCAACCCTATCGTCCCCTTCTGAGTCTGGGACCGAATGAGGAATAAGGCACAGAAGATGATGGGCGGCACCTATGATATTTGGTGAATACATACTGTGTACCATGAGCAAAAGCAGATGAAGTCTCTGCTCTTGTACAATAGCCTAAGTGAGCAGGGTGACAGATGAGGAGAGGAACAGATCTTCAGAGCAGTAAGGTAAGCGGTGCTTGGGAAGTTCTGGGGAACCACTTCCTGTCCCTGGGGCTCTGAGGAGCAATGACCCCTACAGCACGCCGTACAGCAGAAGGAAAACCAGACCTATTGGTCTTTTCCTACATCACCTCGGAGCCCATGTAAAGTGTGCATATAGGTGAGTTTTGACAAATATATACATTTGTGTATCCCCCACCGCAATCAACATAAAGAATATTTCTATCACTTCAGAAAGTTCCCTTGTCTTTTTCTGCAGAAAAACCTACTCCCACCACCACACCCAGGTAGCAACTATGGATTAGTTTTAGATCTTCTAGAAATTCTTAGAAATATACCCATATGGTGCATACACTTTTGTGTCTTACTGAGTGATTTGGGGACTGATCCATGATGTTTTGTGATTTTTTTTTTTTTTTTGGTACAGTATTGCTGAGTGCCGCATATTCTGCAGCTTCCTCATTTGTTCACTGGACGATAGCTGAACTGCTAGCAATTGTTGCCTATTATGAATAAAGTGGCTGGGACTAGCCAAGTAAGAGCCTCTGCTGATGTATGTTTTTATTGTTCTTGGGTAAATTACTAGCAGTGGAATTGCTAGGTTGTATTATATTCTTCACATCACCAGAAGCTGCTGGATTATTTTCCAAATTCCTTGTTTTTGTTTTGTTTGAGATGAGTCTTACTATGTAGTCCAGGCTGGCCTTGAACTTGCTACACAGGCCAGGCTAGCTTCGAACCCATGATCCTCCTGCCTCAGCCTCCCAAGTGGTGGGATTATGGGTGTGCCCACACTTGATGACATCTTTTAACCAACATTTCATCACATCAACAGGTGAGAAAACCCCAGAGCTAGCGCTGGATCTGTAAATACTTAATAGGGTCAGGCTTGTGCACCTCCAGACTGGTGTTGAGACCAGCAACTCTATTTCTGTCCTCTTGTCTGTCTGAGTGAGGCCCAATCTGGCTGGATGAGCAGTTCCAACATTCTCTGCTCTACTCCAGGTGCTCCTTTTGTTCAGGGGACATAATTCTCTCACTTTGCTCCTCTCTGGATTAAAGTTGAATCCAGCATCTGTTCAGACTTTGGTTGGTTGTCCATTCCTCATTGCTTCAACTAATAGAACTCAAGGCTGGGGATTTAGCTCAGTGGTTAGAGAGCTTGCCTAGCAAGCACAAGGCCCTGAGTTCGATCCCCAGCATCAAAAATAAAAAATAAAAAAAACCTAATAGAACTCAAGTTTCATTTTCTCATGTTCTGAAAACATACTCTTCTCCCCCAGGATCCCGTCCTTTCTCAGCCCGGCAGTGCCCTTGGTGACCACATCTGTGCAGGCGACAGACGCTGTGTGGGCCTCCATGCCCTGGCCCCATGCAGATGCCGCGATTCCTCTCCTTGAGCAGGAGCCCATTTCCTCTAGGGCAGCCTGGAGACTGGGGGTCGGAGCAGAGACCCTGCCGTCTCTCCTTCTGTGCTCTGGCTCAGACGCCAGTAGGCACCTCGCTCTCTCCTAGCGGGTGGCGGCCTGTGCAATTTTTCTAGTCGATGTTCCTTCGATGATGCAGCATAGCGACTATTTCCATGGCACTGACAGTACATGAGGTGCCGTAAGTGATCTGGAGATGATTTAAAGACTGTGGGAGGGTGTGTGCAAAACCACGGGAGGCCATGTGGGAGTTCTGCACACAAGCCATGCAGGGCGCTTGAGCATCCACAGGCCGCAGTATCCCCCAGTGTCCCAAAGCTGGCCTCTCAGGGATGCCGAGCACCAAGTGCACATGTCAGGTCCGGTATTACGCAGCTCCAGGCATCCATCCTGGTCATGCCACCTGTCCCCCACGGATAAGGGGGGCTACATCACGCAGTGTTTGGAGGGGCTCCCTTGACAGGAGGGTGGCCTTCGGGAGAGGACCACAGTGAGTCCTTGCAGCCCAAAAGGAAGCTGAGAGACAAGAGGACCCCTCCCAGGAAGCAGAGCAGGGTGAACACAGGTCTGTGGGGGTGCACACCTATCATCCAGCTCTCCGGGGGGCTGAGGCAGGAAGATGGCAAGTTTGGGCCCACCTGGGCGACTTAGAGACTTAGTGAAACTCTGTCTCAAAATAAAAAATAAGAAGTGCTGGAATGTAGCTCAGTGTGAAGTCCCTGAGTTCAGTCTGTAGAGGGGAGAGAGCGAGAGAGAGAGCGAGAGAGAGAGAGAGAGAGAGAGAGAGAGAGAAAGGAAGGTGAGTCTCTGTAGAAGTGGACAGAAGACAGGAAAGAGGGCTTCCCCTTCTCAGGCTCTATTATTTATTGCAGAGCAGAAATTTACTTGGCTTTACTTCAGTCCCAAGCCTGTCCCTGTAGTCGGACAGAAAAGGACACTGTGACTGACCAGATTCAACAGAAACGAGAGAGGCCATTCCCCTAAGGAAGCAGCGTCACAGACAGACACATGTTTGCTCAGAGCCAGGCCGAAACTCAACAGGAGAAAACACAGTCTGCTGCTTGAGCGGGACAGAGAAGTCAGCCAGCACTCTTTTGTTTTCTTTTTCAAGACAAGGCTAGCCATGATCTCACTGCGTAGCCCAGCCTGACTTCAAACTCATGGCCATCCTCCTGCCTTGGCCTACTGAGTGCTGGGATTATAGGCCTGCACCACCATACCCGGTTTAGAATTTTTTTCTTTGTGCAACCTTCTTCCTCTCTAAGGTTGTGCTTGTTCATTGCGAGTAATTCCATAATAAAAGCAGTAGAGATTTAATAGTGAGGGGTCTTCCCAACTGTATTCATCAGTGCTTATTAGAGAAATAGATTTAATGCAAGATATCCAAAGATATAAGAGTTTACGATATTGGTTGACAATGGCTGCCCACAGAGTCAGATGCAGAAGAGTGCAAAAGGTCTGTCTGCATGCTGGAGATCCAAAGGATTCAGCTGAAAGCCAGGAGCTCACTGTAGTGTCCTGTGTGAGTCCGTATCACAAGGTTGAAAGGTCTGTGAGGGAAGGCTGAAGGGTCTGCACCGGAAGCTGGGAGGTGACATCCAAGGTGAAGGTGAAGACTGGAGCGCCTCTGAAGGAGCAGAAGCACCCTTCCTTCTTCATTTCCCTTTTATGCCATTCAAGTGACAGGCCTGCCCTGGGTGGGTCTTCTGTTTTCAGTAAATCCCTTCAGTCACACCCAGAAATATGTTGATCCAAATTAGCTGGGTGTCTCTTACTCAGGTTGACACAATCAGTTAACTATCACCAGTCCAACCATCAATCAAGAGTGAGGTGTGATAAGGGGATGCTTTTAGATGTGTCACGTTTCCTAGGAGAGGCGCTGCATCCAAAGGTGGGAATAGTGAAAAAAAGGGTGGAAGACACAGATTTAGGGAAACAGGAAGCCACGCAGGAGGGAGAGAAGGAAGCCCACACGGTAATGACAAGATGTCCAGGATGCCAGCTGCGAAGGGCAACAGAGGAGATTAGAGAGCTGCAAGTGGAGGGTTTCAGAAGTGATCAGAACCTTCCCAAGGGGAAAGATAAGAGAGTAATAAAACCCATTTAATAAACATAATGCAGTAGATAATTTAATGATTCTGAATATATCGAGAGGTCTATTGAACTGGGAAGTAAATCAGAAGGGAAATTAGGAATTAGATAAATGTAAAACTGAGGAAACCAAAACTCAAATGTGTGCACAAAGAAACACAAATCAATTACTGTCCCTCAAGGAAAATAGTACAAGAAAGAAAATATTTATAGACTATTCTGTGATTCTGTTACAAATGATATACATAATCATAAAGTATAAATGATTCATATTAATTTAGCCAAAACAGTTATAGCCCTTGGACTTGTAATAGGCTTGAACTTGTAATCCTCTTGCCTCTTGGAATTACAGGCTTGTACCACCATGCCTGGCTTAAAAATAATTTTTAAAAAACAAGTGGAAAATTTAGAACAAAAGTGAAATTTCTGAATAAAAATTCCATAGGCTAGGAATGACAGAGGAGAGAATAAATGAAATGCAAGTTAGGTCAATAAAAATGGTCAAAGATGAAGAACACGAAGAAAACAATTTAAAAATTAAACAGATACTTAAGAATGTATTAAATGGTATCAAATAGCCCAACGTTTGTGGAATTGGATAGCAGAAGAAGAGGGAGAAATGGGCAAGAAGAAATTGGAAAAAATAAAGGCCAATTTTTTCAAAGTTTGGTTAATCACAGAATTTTGTAGGTACAAGATAAACATCATCATAAAAATGCCCATGAAGTATGTCCAGTTTATATATATATATATATGGTTTTCTTGGGGTTTTTGGGGTTTTTTTTGAGTACTGGGATCAAACTCAGGGCCTTGCACTTGCTAGACAAGTGCTCTACCACTGAGCTAAACCCCTAACCCTACCAGTTTGTATTATTGAAAAAAAAATTTTACAAGGATATTTTGAGGGTTGGGGGTTGTGGTTATTATTATGAATTTGTATACAATTCACAAAACTCATCAAAATGTACCTTTAACATGGGCTTTTCATACGTAAGCAATTCTTTAATTTAAAAATCTAAAAGATAATTTTTAAAACCCTGCAACAGATCATTTAATTAAAAGCTTTCTTTCTTCTCCCACAGCTTTGGCCTGATTCACCTGAATCAAAGATGTAACCTGAATCAAAGATGGGGCATTGTTTTATTAGTAGTATTACTTTTTCTACCTTATCTCCTCATTTTCTATTCATTACACTGTTCATGGCTCCTTTAATACTGGGATCCCTTAGGAAAAAGAAAGTTTTTCTTCAGGCCAGGGCTGCAGCTCAGTAGTGGAATATTTCGCATGACGAGGCTCAGATTGGATCCCCAGTACCACACATGCACACACAAAAAAAGGTTTTCTTTTCTTTTCTTTCTTTCTTTTTTTTCTTTTAGACAGGGTCTTTCTATATAGCTCAGGCTGGCCTTGAACTCACTATGTATCCCAGGCTGGCCTCAAACTTGTGGCAGTTCTCCTGCCTCAGCCTCCCAAGTGCTGGGATTTCAGGTATATGCCACCATGCTTTAAAAAAAAGCTTTTCTTTATTTTTGCATTTGAATCCTAAATCTTGTGTTGGTGCATATTAGAGCATGATATTCGCAACTGAATTGCCAAATCTAATGGTATTCTCCCTGTAGAGCTTTATTTTTGTTTGTTTGGATGGGAGTCACTCTGTGAATATTTTATCTGCAGTTAGGGGAGTCAAAAGACACCACTGAAAGCTGGTCTCTGGCCTCTTGTTCTTGGATACAATCCTCTCCCTTTTCTACTGTGATCAGTAGACAACAAGGCTGATCCTGTAAGTTGTGATCTCCAGCTCTTGCTCCAGGTGTTTAGCTGGGCCTGTGTGGAGAAGGCACTCGGGGAGGACTGGAAGGTGGCAGGAGAAAAGAAGGCTTGGGTGACATCCCCTCTGGGACTAATGCTTCCACCACACCATCTTTTAAAAGGTTAACTCTGATCCCCAACCAGAGATACCACCACATAGAGAAAGTAACAACATTCTCTGGAATTTGTAATCTCTGGATTCCTTTAGAGTCCTGTTTTGCTCTTCAGTTCTTCTACAACCCATATAACCAATTTCCTGAACTAAGGTTACACTGTTATAAACTTAGTGTGGTTTCTGTTCTTCTGGACCCTGACTGATATAAAAGCTGGTAAGTAAATTATGTATTGGTCAGCTAGCCCATTGCTGGGACAAAATACTAACACCTGCAACATAAAAGAAGAGAGATTTTTTTGGCTCACAGCTTTAGAGGGTCAGTTCATGGCAGGAACAGCTTGGTGGAAGGGAGTGGTGGAGTAAACTGCTCACTTCATGGCATCCAGAAAGCAGAGCACAGGTTAAGAGCACCAGAGAGGAAGGGACCAGGGATTAAGACATAGTCCCCAAGGTCATTTGTCCATAACCCACCCAGACACACCCAGAACTATGCTTTACTAATCCTCTAAGTGGCTCTCAAGCCCATCAAGTTGACTGTCAAGATTAACTGTAACATTCTACCCCTTGTCAATTTGATGCGAAACACATTTTAAAACTTTAATCCTTTCATCAAGGCTCAACAGTTCCACCATCATTCAGAAGTCCAGGTCCAAGTCCTCTGAGATTCAAGGCAAACTGTTAGCTGTGAGTCCTTGTAAAATTAATAAAGCAAATTATGTAATCCCAAGACACAGTGGCACAGAGTAAACAGTCCCATTCCAAAATGGAGGAACAGGGGGATAGAAAGAAGTCTGACCAAAGCAAGACCAAAAGCTTACAGGACAAACATTAAATCCTATAGTTCTACATCCAGATCTAGGGCATGTGGTGGTATGATGTGAGTGCCAAAAGACTTGGGTAGTCCTGCCCCATGGCCACACCAGGTGCACCCTGGTGGCGTTCCTTGGCAGACGTCCCATGTTCCTGGCATCTCCAACTTTGTGAGGCCTCCAATGCAGTTTCTATCTCACACATTACCCTCTCAGGGGACTCCCACAACCCTGTCACACACTGCCTAGGCTCCCAGGCAGATCTACCTTTGAAATCTGGGCTGTCCAACTTGGATCAGGCAGAATGGTTCCTGCAAAGAAGGGTTGTGTAAAGAAGAAGGGCCATTCTGCTATCAATATGGTGGTGATGAGAGAATACACCACCAACATTCACAAATGCATCCATGGAGTGGGCCTCAAAAAGTGCACCCTGAAATCTGGAAATTTCCCCTGAAAGAGATGAGGACTCTGGATGTGCACATTGTACCAGGCTCAACAAATCTGTCTGGATTGAAGAAATAAAGAAGGTCCCATATCGTATCAGGGTACAGTTATCCAGAAAATGAACTAACAATAAAGATTTACCAAACAAGCTCTATACTTTAGTAACCTATGTCGCCGTTGCCACATTAAAAAAATCTCCAGACAGTAAATATAGATAAGAACTAACTTTCAAACAAAGTTATAAAATTACCCCTCCTCCACAAAAAAAGAACAAATCTGGGTGGAAGCCTCTGTGACCCCATGATCTTGTCCTCCATGCGCATCATGTGGATGATGCCAAGGTCTACTGTAGGCTTGAGAAGTAGCCTGATTCCACTGAACCATGGCTGTGATGGCCCCTAAGTGTCTGGATGGCTGAGAATGATGAATTGAATTTCAGGGAACCAGTTCCCCAGGTGACCCTCTATGGGGGCCAAGGGACTCTTCTTAAATGAACTACTTATACTTTTGAATCCTAAATCTGCAATGGGTGGGGTCTTGCTGATTACTGAGATGCCCTCAAAGCATCTATTTTTCTTGTCCTAATTCAAAGTACTTGGGGTTTTCTGCTTGTTTTAATGGTACTAATTCCTTTAGCAACCATACCTTCTTTTGCTCCAACTTTACATGTGGTTTTTGGGGGAAATTTTTTAAGTTTTTCAAATCTTTGTGCTCTGCTTTTTGCTTCTGATTCTCACTATAAATCTGACTGCGTAGCTGGCACTACTCATGCCATAGCCTGAACACTGGGCTACCTTGAAATTTTCTCTGCCAGGTCAAATAATCAACCAACTTTAAATGTGGCTCACGCAACATCTTAGAATGTGGAAAAAGTATAGACAAATTTGTGGGCCTCTAATCAAATTCAAAATAGAGTTTATCCCACCCAAAACCTTTTGAGTCTGGCCTTTACTTTCCTCATTTCTGTCAGTATTCTGGTCTTCTGAGGTCCAACCAGAACTGTCCATTAGGCTCTGCTTATAGCATTTTAAGCTTTCTCCAGACTGTTTCTCCAAACTTTTCCAAACTCCTCCCACAAACCATTCCCAGAGACTTCTAAATCACATGGTCAAGTACAATCACAGCAATGACCTCACTCCCAGTACCAATTTTCTGTATTAGTCAGCTTTCCTGTAACATGGACATGATACTAGACACCACACTTAAAGGGGGAGAGGTGGCTCAGGATCAGAGGGTTCAGTCCATGGTTGGCTGGCTCCAGAGCAGAAACGTGGTGAAAGGAGGCAATAGAGCAAAGCTTCTTACTTCATGGCATCTGGGAAGCAGAGCACAGGCTAAGAGCACCAGACAGGAAGGGACCAGGGATCAGATATATTCCCCAAGGTCATCCCTCCATGACCCACCCAGACACAAATAGAAGTGTGCTTCATTAATCCCCCAGGTAGCTCTCAAGCCAATCAAGTTGACTACCAAGATTAGATGTTACAATCATACTAAATGGCCCAAAACTGTACGTTTTCACTCTAAAATCAGGAACAAGACAAGGATGTTCACTATCACCACTCCTGCTCAATAGAGTTCTGGAAACCTTAGCCAGAGGAATGGGAAAAAAAGTTTTACCAGCTACTCCTCAGACAAAGGACTAATATCTAGAATATATAAAGAACTAAAAAAACCCCACAAAACCAGAAAAAGACTCCCCCATATTTAAAGACCCAATCCAAAAATGGGCATCTGAAATGACTAGACATTTCTCAAGTGAAGAAATACAAATGGCAAATAAATATTCAATATCACCAGTCATTCAAGAAATGCACACTAAAACAACACCAAGATTCCACCTCACTCCAGAAAGAATGACAATCACCAAGAAATTAACCAATAACAAATACTGGTGGGGGTGTGGGAAAAAAGGAAGGAACCCTTCTCCACTGTTGGCGGGAGTGTAAATTGATACAACCAGTATGGAAATCAGTGTGGAAATTCCTCAAAAAAATAAAACTAGAGGTTCCACTTGACCCAGCTATTGTCCTTCTTGGTATCTTCCCAAAAGAGTTAAAAGCATCACATCACAGTGTTTATATCAGCACAATTTGTAATAGCTAAATCTTGGAAATAGCCCAGATGTCCATCAGCAAATGAATGGATAAAGAAAATGTGATTTTTATATACAATGGAGTACTACTCTGTCATAAAGGATAAACTTGAGACATTTTTAGGTAAATAGATGAACATTGAGACCATACTTTTAAGTGAAATAAATCGGACACGCATGTTTAAATATTGAATTGTTTCTCTTGTGTGAGAAACTGAAAGCATTAATAAGGACCACAATGGATGACAGCTATTGGGAATTAGGAAGAACATGTTCAAATAGGAAGGAGAACAAGGGAGGGTGAGGGGGAAGGGAAGGAAGGGAAAAGGAAAAAAAGGAAAGAAAGAGAAGATGGAAACAAAGATTTTGTAAATAAGGAGGGGAAGAAGGGTTGAAGAGAAGGACAGGGAATGGGGAAAAAGAAGAGTCAAGCTATATTATGTACAGGTATAAACTCCCCACGATGAATGTGATCATTATGTATATCAAAAGTATATCAATAAAATTAATTTTAAAATAAAAAAGAAAATGATTAGAAAAAATAAGCCTTTTCTCTAAAAAAAAGATTAAATGTTACAAACTATAACCATATTAAAAGAACAAAAATTAATACATATCTATTATTGTGCAAAATAACATGGTAATAAAATGAAGGAAAAGAAGACATAATAATTTTCTCATTGTTAATCATAAGGAATTAATAGATACTTTCTAAATAAGTAGAGGGTTAGAAGTAGTATATAAAGTTATCATTATAAAGGTGTCTACTGAAAATATATTAATCTTCCTTAGTATCAGGAGAACTACATGTAAAAAACAAAACAAAGGAGCTGGGAACTGCCGTGCTAAGGCAGGAGGATCACGTAAGCTCAGGAGTGCGAGGCAAGCTTGGGCAACTAGCAAGACCCGGAATCAAAAAACAAACCAACAAGCGACGCATGAGAGTACACACCTGTAATCCCAGTACTCTGGGAGGCTACAACAGGAGGATTGAAACTCAAACCCAGCCTGGACAGTTTAGCAATTCAGTGAGACTCTGGCTCAAAGTAATAACTAAATTATTATTAAGGGCTCAGGATATAACTCAGTGTGGAGACCCTGCATTTAATTCCTATTTCTGCAAAACAAAATGATACAAACAACAACAACAGCAAAACAAGAACCCGACAACTAAAAAACAAAGCAAAGGCAAATAAGCAGATTTAAAAACTCCATAATTGTGTTGAGTTAAAAAGAAACTCGAGGAGGGTAGAGTGTGTGCTCACCATGTTCAATCCGCAGCACCAAAAAGAGAAAGAAACTCTAAAAATAAATCCAAAACTAGTCATGGCGGCCCATGCCTGTAAGCCCAGTACTCGGGCAGCAGTGGCAGAATTGGAAGTTCGAGGTCACCCTGGGCTATGTAGCAAAACCATGTCCCAAGCCACTCCCACTCCCTAAAAAACGAAACATAAAACGGTATAATACAACTGTCTTAGTTGCTTTCCCATCGCTGGACACAATAACCGGCACCCACGATTTAAAGGAGGAGAGACTTATTTGGGCTCGTGGTTTCAGTCCGAGGTAGCTGGCTCCAAGGCAGACAGTTGATGGCAGAGAGCGTGGTGGAGGAAAAGGTGCTCACCCCGGAAGGCAGAGAGGGAGAAGCGAGGAGTCAGGACAACAATACCCCTTCCAGGTCAGGCCCCAGTGACCCGCCTCCCGCCACCCCCTGTCTCCACGGTCCAGTTCTCTTCAACACCCGTGAGAATCTGAGAGTACATTTTAGATCGAAACGATAATAAAAACTAAGAATCAATACACCTTCATCCCATCAATGAATAAAAATACAGTTAGCATTGCTGTAAAAAGGAAAATATTTTCAGGCTAAATCATAAAACAAAACCTAACGGTATATATAGGGGATGCAAAGAAAACAAATCAGAATATTGAAAATAAAAGAAAGAATATAGCTATATTTAAGGGAAAGTAGACCAAAAGAAAGCAGAGGTTGTGGTTTTAATTTTAGGCAAGAATTTGAGCCTAAAATATGATACAACAAGACCAATAAAAGCATCTTATAATGCTAAAGGATGTGATTCACAGTGGTGAAATAATAGTCATAAATAGCTAAGTACCACAGAAGAAAGGAATAGCACTAGTCAACTGAAAATTATAGGACATAAGAGGAGAATTAAGCAGAAACTTCCTGGTTTCATTATTGTCTGTATGGTCTATGACAAATCGATGGCTAAAAATAAAGGCAATAATATAGAACTCATATAATCTATATTAAACACAAGTGCTCTGATATATACATGTATATACCAGATAACTATTATATACATATACATCAACTATACAGGGCATACTCTTATTTTCAAGAATATATCAGAATGGAATATTCAGGTATGGTATGGTGGTGTACGCCTATAAGCCCAGTGATCGAGAAGGCTGAGGCAGGAGGATCACAAGTTTAAGCCCAGCCTGGGCAATTTAGTGACTTAGAAAGACTTTATCTTTTTTTTTTTTTTTTTTTTTTTTTGGTGTTGGAGATAGAACTCAGGGCCTTGTGCTTGTGAGGCAAGAGCTCTAACCACTGAGAAAATTCCCAGCCCTGAAAGACCTTATCTTAAAAATTTAAAAAAAAAAATTTCCTATTCGAATCTATGAGATAGTGTTGAAGTAGTAATAAGAGGGAAATTCATAGGTTTAAATATTTAAATACATAAGAAAAAATGAATCAAACGTCTAGCTTTTAAAAGAAGAACAGTAAATTAAACTGAAGGAAAGTAGAAAAAATGAATTAGTAAAAATAAAGCAGAGTTTTCTAATATATTGAGTTACAAAAAAAGGGAAAGAAAAAAATTAGTTGATCCTTTGGGAGACAAAGAAAAGTACTATCTAATTGAACAATAAATCAAACAAGAAAATACAAATATACAAAATGAGAAACAATAAGAGACAGGGTTGGGGATTTAGCTCAGTGATAGAGTGGCAAGGCCCTGAGTTCGAGCCCCAGCACCCCCCCCAAAAAAAAACAGTAAGAGGAAAATAACCACAAGACTATGCAGACGCTCCTCATTTAATGACTGAGTTCCATTCCTGTGTGAGGCCTTCACATGAATTTGTCCCTAAATAAGGACTCGTACATGGTATACATATTACAAACTTCAGAACAAAGAAGTTGTATCAAACTTCAGTCAAAGGAAACTCTCACCTGATGACTTTGCTTTTCTTTGCAGAACTCTTACATGCAGGATTGTAATGTATAACGGAACATAAAACTACAGTGCCATACAGTAGAATCACCAAAATTTACAGCACTCTATAAACAAGGTGTACTGTACAAACAAAGACACTGAGGCTTTGCAAAACAAAATGTACAGAACTGTGGAAAAAAAAAAAAACCAGTCTTTTTTATGACTAGCACCAGGTCATATATCTGAACAGTGTGTCTTGGTCCTAAGTTTGACCAGTTCTTAAACAGGTCGTTAGATGAGGAATATCTGTATTAAATTAAAGCAACTGTGGGGCTGGGAATTTAGCTTAGTGGTTAGAGTGCCTGCCTTGCAAGCACAAGGCCCTGAGTTCCACCCCCAGCACCAAAAAATTAATTAATTAATTAATTAATTAAAGCAACTGTAATGAATACTTAGGTAACTTTATAAAAATAAATTTGAAAACTTGGATGAAACGTAATTTTCTTGGAAAATACAATTTACAAAGCTGACTTCCAGAACAGAAAGAAAATCAGAAGACTAATTTTCATGCGAGAGAGTGAGTTGTCAGAGGTCCCCCACAGGTACACATGTGGTTTCACAGGGAAAGACTCTGGCAAATTGAGAGAGCAGTTAGCGTTCAATTCTGCTTAAATCATTCCAAAGTTTAGAAAAGAAGGGAAACTCTGGAAATCTTCTCTGAAATACCACACTGATTTCAAAACCTGAGTCTTAACAAAGAACGCCACCCATCAACCTCATTTATTAATGCAAAAATCATAAGAAACAAATAACCTTTTCCAAAAAATTAAATGTAAACTATTTGGGGGTGATGTGGTCTGTGTTTGGAAAATGCAACCTGACATAGCCCTGGATTCTGGCCTGGGAACCTCAGGTGAACACTGGCTGTAGGGTCTGGTCACACTGACAGCCACGTTCCTGTGCCCCTCAAGAAACCACTCAAGAAGCACAGTCCTTTCTCAAGGCAGCACAAGGCCCTTTGCTGCTCCTACTGCCTATGGATGACATCAGCTATCCCTGGCACCTTCCTATAAAACTGGGTGTTCCTGGCCCCTGTTCCTAGTCTCCATCTACAACAGGCTGCCTACTTGGACAGGCTACATTTCCAGTTATCACTAATGGATGATTATGGTGTTGTGTTAATCAGCTTCCCATGTCTGCAACAAAATACCTGAGATAATCAACTTATAAAGAGAGAAGATTCTCTTTTGGCTGACAGATGTGGAGGTCTCAGTCCATAACCGATTGGCCCCTTGTTCTGGGGTCTGGGGCGAGGAGGTGCATCATGACTGGAGTGCTTGGTGGAATAAAACTGCCTTATCTCACAGGAGCCAGGGAGGAGAGTGAGAGAGGACAGGCCAGCATCCCACAATCCTCTTCAAGGTCACGACCCCAGTGACTTAAGACCTCCCATGAGATCTCACCTCTTAAAGGTTCCACCACCCCTTAAGAACACACCTGGCAGCAAGCCTTTAATACACGGGTATTTGGGGGACATTCAAGATCCAAACTGTAGTAGACGTCCCGTGATACCTTCCAGGTATCATTCGTTTTCATTGTGGATTTCTTTGGCTTTTTGCTCCCATAAATGATTCAGGCATTTGAGGTGCTGCGACATTTGAGGGTGAGTGAGGGTTTGGTGTCCTGAGTTACAGGGTGCGAGTGACTTTCTGCGGCTCTAACAGCAGCCACAGCCATCGCTCAGGGCAGGGGAGCTGTGGAGAATGCGGTAGTCCGGTAATATCAGATGGTCTTAGCACCGCCTCATCTAAATCCAGCCCACCCTGTTTCCTGCACACACTCGCCCAGCCAGTATTTCAGAGATTTCTCCCCTTTTCAATGACACTTTGTTGCACCAGGGCTTGGCAGCCTGGTCTGCTGCCAGGAGCTGCTGCGAGCACATGAGTCTCTCTGTGCCTGCACCGTGCAGTGTGTCCCACGGACCGTAAAGGGAACCTCCACATCACACATTCAGATGTCTCCTCCAGCCGGACCTGCCCGGCCGGCAGCACCTGGCCTCTGACTGCTCAGGGGCCCCAGAGCCCTGAGCTCCAGCCCCGCACTGGGCTTGGGTGTGTACTGGTGTGAAGGTTGCAAGGCCCACCACCCAAACCCTCGGTTGGCTTTTAAATTATTCTCTTCCTCTTTCTTCTCAGGACATGCAGGCTGCTATCGTGTAGCACACAGGCAAAGTGTTATTTGTGTTTAAAGCAGGGAGGGGTCATGGAAGAAGGATGTGGGTTCACAGGGAATTTTCAGAGAAAAGAGAATCAGGTTTATAGAAAGAATCAAGGTAGATGGATGCCCCTCGAGACGGTGTTAAATAAAATCAATCAGACACATGAGCTTAAATATTGCAAGGTTTCTCTTGTATGAGAAACTCAAAGTACAAATAATTTAAAGAGCAAAATAAAAGATAGATAATAGGAAACGGGGAGATGGGTATTTTGCAGATAAGAAGGGACCCGAGAGATCGAGGGAGGGGGAGGAGGGAAGGGAAAGGGACGTAAAAAGATTTAAGATGTGTTATGGGGTTGGGGATTTAGCTCAGTGGTAGAGCACTTGCCTAGCAAGTGCAAGGCCCAGAGTTTGATCCCCAGCACCCCCCAAAGATGTGTTATGCACATGTAGCCATTCTCTATGATGAATGTAATCATTATGAACTGCAAAGAGGTACTAGCAAAAAAATTTTTTTTAATTTTCAAAAGGTAGGAATCAAAGAATGGAGAAGATTTTCAGGCCTGTGTTACAAAGAACTGCCTCTAGCCTCTTCCTAGCTGCCAGCTACCCCTGGATTAGAGGACAGAGGGTGTGGTGGGGACTGGAAGCCAGCTGCAGGGGCAAGCTCAGGCCTGCCTCAGCCTCCCTTGCCCAGGCTTGGCAGGTTACAGGAGCAGCTGCTGCTCGGAGTAGAAGAGACACATGCCAAGCTTTAAAAAAAAAAAAAAAAAAAAAAAGGCAGAAACAAAACATGAAATGCCCCTAGAACATCAATTTTAAAAATCTGGGCCAAGCTTAAACTGGAGTTCTAATCTAATCGGAATACCTGGCCCGTGCAAGACGCAAATTTCATTTTGAAAAGAGCAGAGAGTTGCTCTTGCCTGAGCGCAGCCTGAGCATGGCTCACACGTACCGGTTTCACAACAAAACGCAGAGACACCTTAGGGCCAACAGACGTGTATACCAGCCCTATTTGTCCTCACGTCCACACACTCAAGTTAATGAAACATTTCCCAGAACTTCGGTCGTCAGCACACACATGAATGAAACCGATTTCATGCCACCAATTGATGAATGTAAGGGACCGCCTGGTGGAGACACATTTGCGAACAGTCTTGCACCCTTGGCCTGTGTTGAAAATAACTCTGCTTTTAAATTTTTTTTAATTTATTTATTTTCTTTGAGACAGGATCTCACTATACAGCTCAGGCTGGCCTTGAACTCAGTAAGTAGCTCATACTGCCCTCGAACTCACTGTGACCCTCCTGCCTCGGCCTCCGAAGTGGTGGGATTACAGGCGATTCGCATCTTGAACAGCAAACTGGTGCAGGAGCTGAGTGCAGTGGTGCATGCCCGCAGTCCCAGCACTCGGGAGGCTGAGGCAGGAGGATCACAACAAGTTCAAGGCCAACCTGGAAGACTTAGGGAGACCTGTCCCAATAAAAGAAAACAATCCAGTGCTGAGACTCCACCCTGTGATGGAGTGAGAGCCGGCCTGGCAAGTTGGTGTGGAAACGAGCATCACGAACCATGACCCCGTGGGGATCAGGAAGCCTGTGGAAGAGACAGAGGCTGGCGTCGGTGACAGCACGCTGTGGCAGTGGGAGCCCTCGAAGCAGACCGCACACCCCTCGATTGAACCAGAGGCATCCGTGAGCTCCTGCAAGAGCTGTGGACTAGCAGGGATGGAGGGACAGGAAAAGTCCATCGAGAGCGTGACAGGGACAGAGGGGCCTCCAAAGCAGATGGAAGCGGCCTGCGGCGTGCCCCGCACTGCTGTGTGGCTAACCCCGCCCTCCTCGTTTCTTCATTGCCGGCAGAGCACTGCTCTCGTCATGGTGTCTACACATCTCCCTTGGACTCTCGGGAAAGCCCTTCATTTAGGCCAGCACGGAGGGTCCGGTCCCCTTGGCAGGGACTTATCTAGAGACGGCCCTGGGCCCATGTCCAGTCACAAGGACATGGAGGGAGGACTGCTGGGGGCCCAAAGTTAAGTCCAGGAAACATTTTCTTGTTTACAAAAAGACTCATAAGTGAAGAACAAGATCATTTTTCTTTCACCAGCATTACCAACGCTGGATGTGGGATTTGGCCCTGCAGCCATTATCTTGGGAACATAAGCTGGAGTTCACACTGAGGCCAGAAGAACAGAAAGATGGAAAGGGTGGTGGTGGGTGTCCCAGGCCTCTGTGAGGCTGAGGCAGGAGGATCCCAAGTTTGAGCCCAGCCTGGGCAACTTAGCAACTTAGCAGGAAACTATTTCAAAACAGAACAAAAAGACTGCGGGTGTAGCTCAGTGCAAAGGGCCTGTGTCCAGTCCTCAGTACGTCGAATGCGAGGGGAACCCAACAGCCATGCTGAGCCACTGAATGGACCAACCCAAAGCCACTCTTCTCTGTGTCCTTGGTGGGGAATAATGGACTCCCTAATTGTTTCAGACATGTAAATTGGGCCTTTCTGTTTCTTGCATCCAGAAATATCTTTATCCGATACATGAGGAAAAAAGAAAAGAGAGAGAGAAGAACAGAGGGAAGGAGGTACAGAGGGAGGGAGGGATGGGGGAGAGAAGGAAGGGAGGAGGGAAGGAAAAAAGAAGGAAGAAAAGGAGAGAGAAAGGAAAGAAAGAGTGAAGGATGAAAGACAAGAATAGAGGAAGGAAAGGAGGGATTCTTTAGCAGAAACATTCACCACACTCACGGCTAATGGTCCTGACTACTTAGGGTGAAAGTTCAATTCAGTACCACAGGAATCAATGATGTCCACTCCCCAAACCTGGGTACCTCTCACATGGGTACGTCTCCTACAGGATCAAGTATAAACTAACAAATAACCTCAGTGTCTTCCCAGAAGTTTTAATTCTCAATCTGTCAATTAGCTCTCCGTTGGTCAACATATAGCCTGCAAGGCAAAATCAAAACAGAGGAAGAATTATTCCCTCTGAAATGATCTTTTCATTGTTTTCAGGTCCAAACCACAGAAACAGCCAGGAGCACCAGGGTTCACAGGACTGTCCCCACTCAGTTAAGTGCTGTCCTGTTCCTCAGAAGATTCTGAAAGTCATGTAGGAAAGTTGCTTCAAAGTCCTACAGACATAGGGGCTGGGAGTGCAGCTCAGTAGTAGAACGCACACTTAGCAGGCATGAGACCCTGAGTCCCATCCCCAGCATCACCAGATGGATGCATGGATGCATGATAGATAGATGGATGGATGGATAGATGGATGGATGCATGGTGCATGAATGGATGCATGGATGAATGGATGCATGGACAGATAGATGGATGCATGGATGGATGGATGTATGGATGGATGGATAGATGGATGGATGGGTGCATGGATGGCTGCATGCATGCATGGATGCATGGATGGATGTGTGCATGGATGGATGGATGCATGGATGGATGGATAGATAGATGCATGGATGGATGCATGAATGGATGCATGGACGGATAGATGGATGCACGGATGCATGGGTAGATAAATGGATGGATAGATGCATGGATGGATGGATAGATAGATGGATGGATGTATGGATGGGTAGATAGATAGATGGATATATGGATGCAAGGATGGATGCATGCATGCATGGATGGATAGATAGATGGATGCATGGGTGCATGAATGGATGCATGGATGGATGCATGCATGGACGGATAGATGGATGGATGCATAGATGGATAGATGGATGTATGTATGGATGGATAGATGGATGGATGGATGAGTGGATAGATGGATATATAGAATAAAAAATAAAATCTTACAGGTACAGAGAAATGGAAGGGACCTTGAAGTTACGTAGTCCACCTACCACAAAGCTGCCTAACCAGGAAGCAGAACTCAGGCCTTCTGAGGCCATAGTTAATGCAACAGAGTGAAAAAAGTAATATTGAATAAACAGTTGGATAAATGTTGGATAAACCAGTGTCCCCTGGTTTGCAGCAGGGGACACTGAAGACAGCACCAGTTCTTTCCATGGGACCCCTGAAAGGCCCAGGACCACTGAGGAAGTGGGAGGTGGGTTTCAATCTTCCATCTCAGGAGCCAGATACCTGCACACCCCTCACCTCACACCACCCTCCCACTCTGAATGGCAAGAGACCGGAAGTATGTTCTTTACAGAAGATGTTTAGAGAGAAAATAAGAGCGAGCCTTGGTTTGAACCCAGGAACATGAAGAGAAGTTCTTCAAAATGATTCCTTTTGTCCTTCACCTGTGTCTAGAGCAGCTTGTCCTCTGGTCCCCAGGGTAGGGGCAAAAGATCCACAGGGTGGTCTCATAAACTCAGCGGCCTCTGGATGGGGGATTTGGGGAGTCTCCGATGAAGAGACTCCCTGATCATCAGGCAGGAAGTGCTCTAATCCGCACCTTGCCACCAGACAGAGACTTTCTGAAGCATCATTGAGCACCTGGCACTCGGGGGTGAACAGATGGATGGGCTGGGGACATGAGAACATCTAAGTCTCCCGCGGGAGTTTCTCAAGGGTTCAAATTTACCTCCCTCCAAATCAAGAGAATGAAAAAGAAAAACCACCTGTGGGCCAAGAAATGGGATTCAACAGAAGAGGGCAGTAACCAGGAAAGTTAATTTCTACCAGCCTGGTCTAGGCCAGCGCTGTCTGCATAGGAGGCTGAAGTTCTCTGGGAGGTAGATTTAAAAAAAAAAAAAATCTGGTGGTATTGGGGATTAAACCCAAGGCCTTTGTACTGAACTATATCCCCAGCCCTTCAAAAAAAATTTTTTTTTTTTTAAATTTTGAGACAAGCTCAGGCTAAGTCACTAAGTCGCCCAGGCTGGACTTGAACTTGTGACCTTCCTGCCCTAGCCTCCCACAGTCCTGGGATTACAGGTGTGTGCCAGCACACCTGGCTTGTGAGGGAGATTTCCTACTGGATAGGGGTAAAAAAAGTGGGAAGAATGGAATAAACAGATTAACCGATTTATTTGACCATTTGGAAAATAATATTGAAATGGCTTCTATCATCTTAGATGAAGCTCATCTTAGGCCATTTTGTGTTGCTATAACCAAACACCCCAGGGTGGATACTTTAAACCGAAAATATGTTGGTTTTGTTTACAGTTCTGGAGGCCGAAATCCAGGAGTGGGCAGTGCCCTGTGTTCAGCCCCTAGTGGGGACAAGAACGGGACCTGGCTCTGTGCAGAAGGAAACGGGTGCATGCCAGGAAGGAGACAAAGTGTGTATAAGGGCCAGACATGCTCTTTCACAAAGCCCACTCTCCAGGGAGGGAATCCATTCCTCCGAGGCCTGACCCAGCCCGTGGAGGCAGCACCCAATTCTCCACTCCCAGGAAAGACACCAGGGTTTCCTCACCTCTTACCAGGCCCACCCATACCTCACACCACCAGCCACCCAGCTCAGCGCACCCACTCTGGGACCAGGCTTCCAGTACATTAGGTTAACTGAAAAGCAAAACAAAAAACCAGGCAAAGAAGTGATGTTTCATCCCAGGAACAATCCAAGAGTTGTGTAAGAAAATAAATGTGATTATAATGCATCTGGCTCAACAGTGAACAGTACTCAAAAGGCCCTAACAATGCAAACGCCACCCATTAATATAGTCCTCCCTTAAGATGTAACCACGTGGGTCTGCATCGGCACCGTCCCCTCAAAGGCCTAGGTGTCAAACAGCAGTTCCCAAGACAGCACTATTGGCAGAGGAGCAACCTTTAAGTGGCGGGGCCTAGCGGGAGGTCTGGGTCTTGGGGGCGTGGCCTCGAAGGGGATTGCAGGCCCCAGCCCCTTCTCCAGTTCCACTTGCTGCACCTCCCTCAGCTGAAAGCTCCAGGGCTGTGGGCCCACAGTGACCTTTTCTCCTTCCAAATTGATTATCTCAAGTATCTGTCCCAGTGATGGAAAGCTGACTAACACAATGGAGGAGCAAGAAGGGCTGCTGTGTTCCAGTGAAATACTCAACTGTTAGAATCAGAAATCCACAGAAAGTGTCTATGCTCAACTCTAGAAATCTGTCAAAACAAGCACTGTTTATTTTATTTATTTTTTTTTAATTTTATTTTTTTGGTGCTGGGGTTCAAACTCAGGACCTTGTGCTTGCCAAGCAAGCACTCTAACCACTGAGCTAAATCCCCAGCCCCACAAGCTCTGTTTAGATAGAGGATGGTAAATAGCAGAAGAAAGAGACAGAAAAATCTGCAGTGTTTCCCTCTGAAAGTGGGTTGGTTGACAGCATTGGGCCTTTTTCTGTTTGTTTGTTATGATGTTTTTTTGTTTTTGTTTTTCTTTTTCTTTTGAGACAGGGTCTGGCCATGTAGCCCAGGCTGGCCTCGAACTGACAGTAGTCCTCCTGCCTCAGCCTCCTGAGTGTTGGTATTACAGGCATGCACCGCCACACCCAGCTGCAATGGAGCTTCTTGTGGAGAAACCATGAGAGGAGCCAGCCTGCCTCCTGCTCGGCGATCAGGAGACATTGAGGGTGTCTGTCAGCAGCTTCAGCAGGCACCTGGAGCTGTGGCTGTAGCCAGCAGGCCCATAAAAGGTTTGAGGTGTTTAATTGGGATAGAAGAACTGAGCAGGGGAAGAGGAAATAAAAATAAAGTGAAAGGGGAAAAGGATAAGGAGGGAGAGAAGACTAGTAGAGAATGAAAAAAAAGTGATGATGAAAATAAAAATACCAGACAGGCGTGTTTTATGGCTACCCTCTAAGTGGACAGCAGATGTACTAATGTCCCTCTGGGGGAGGCTGATGGGGAAACCTGTGCTGTGGGTTGCAGAGAAGGGGGCAGCTGAATTGGAGGAGTCTGCTGAGAGGCAGCGGTGGTTTGGGGCCCTGACTCTGTCCCCACAGCCTGGCTGCCAGCCGTGGCCGGACTGGGGTCCAAGGAGGAGTGGGAGCCACGCGCTGAGCACCCCGGTCCCTGCAGCTTCTCCTGAGGGCGCAGGCCCTGAAGACAAAGCTAAGGCCAGGTCTGGGCCGGCCAACTGGCCAACAGGGAGTCTTCCCCACTTTCTCTCCAGTACCCTGACACCCAAGAGAGAGCCTTATGTCTTGTCCTAAGTTAATAAAACCTATGAAGTAAGCGAGAAGATGATAAAACACTAGTCAACAAAATTCAGTAACCTTAATATGTACACAGCCTTGGTATATTTTTAGTACTGTAATGATTTGTTTATGTTCATGTGTATTTCCTGAGTATGCAGAGGAGTAGGAATGAGGAGTATGGATCAGAATTTAAATTTCCTGCCAGGTGTGGGGTGGCACACAGCTGTAATCTCAGCACTCTAGGAGGCTGAGGCAGGAGGATTGCAAGTATTAGCCCAGCCTGGGTAACTTAGCAACTTAGTAGACACTTGTCTCAAAATAAAAAATGAGAAGGGCTGGGAATATAGTTCTGTGTGAAGGTCTTGGGTTCAATCTCCAGTACCATACACACACACAATAATAATTAAAAATAAATTTCTTGTCTACCCATGGAGTAGACAAAAAAAAGAACAACAACAACAACAAAAACAAAAAAAAACAGTGGATCATGCAATGATTTGGAAATATTTGGTTTGGTTTTTTTTTTTTTTTTTTTGGTGCTGGGGATCGAACTCAGGGCCTTGCACTTGCTAAGCAAGCACTCTACCACTGAGGTAAATCCCCAACCCGAAATATTGTTTTGTGTAAACTCTTGTCTGCCCAGCGGAATGGTATTTCTTTTCATTTCTGAGTCAGCACTGGTTCACAGAATGAGCTTGTCCCCTCTCCAGTGAGGACATTCTCCGAGGCATTGTTACTGTCCTTGGGGGATGTTAAGCAACATGTGGGTAACAATCACAACTGCTTGTTGTGTGTATATATCTTGTTGAAATGATCCTGCAGAGTAGATGCTAATCTCTACGGCTTACATGTGAACAAACTCAAACTCAGAGACATGAAGCAAGTCTTGCAAGTTCCCCGAGCCAATACCCGGCCCAAGGCTGCCTGTGTCTGTCCACCGAACGCCTGTGTAGATGTTGGAGAGGAAACTGTACAAGTCATAAAAATTAAGACAGGCTTATCCTTTTTTTTTTCCTGGCAACAGGAAAAAGAAATAACTAGGACTCCCAGTCTAATTTCCAAATCTGTCCTCTGAATGATTTTCTGCAAACACCAGGGCCCAAAATAGATCTGAAAAACAGCAGCGCAATTGGGGGTGGGGCAGAGAGCGCCCTGGTCTGTAAGATAATACCTTTCTCTGTTCCAGGAACATCACATGTACAGGGCATCCCCAGCACAGCAGGCATTATGTTCATTTTATAAATGAGGAAACAAGAAAGCTCATTTCTCTGAGGTCACAGAGCTATGAGTAGTTGAACCTGGATTTGGAGGTGACTCTGTGTGAACCCTTCCATCTCAGCATGTGTGCATGCACAACCGTGCTTACATGTGCATGGGAGTGTGTGCAAACTGTGAGCACACCTGTGTGTTTACCAACTTGATGACTTTGGAAACTTTCTGTATCAAGTCAGAATGTGGATCTCCATGACAGCAAAAAAATAGTTCTTTAAAAAAAAAAAATGTTAGAAAGGCAGGAGGCCAAATTCTCAGTCCCTCATCTCAAGCCCCATGTGGGCAGCTCCACCAGCCACCACTGCCCAGAGACCCAAGCTCCTCAGGACGCCCGCCCAGGCTGGGAGAAGGGACTCCCCACCCCACTTGCATCAGCCACCTTCTTCAGAAATGAATCTGAGTTTCAGATGAAGCGCCTATAAAAGTGGGGGCCGCTCAGAGGCTGAAAATTACTAACAGATGTCTTTTTGGTTACAGCACAGTCACATTCCTGCCAATGATAAAAATGAGAGGTTAGAGAAGCGAGATCATGTTATTATCACAGAAGGTAAACCAGCCAATTAAGTGTTGATGTTTTTCAGGTATGTGTGACATGGATTTGGAAATCTCTTCCCAAAAAGGCACATGTTTCATAGCCAAAGAAGGCCTTTGCTTTTAGAGATGAAGTGCTACACATCTGAATTTTAAAACAGAGTATCTGCATTTATTACCTACCAGGGCAGGGGCATTTTCTTCTAAACATGATTTAAATATAGTACAACTTACTCTAATATATTTTATTGCTAAAATATCATCAGAGCCTACCCCATGTCCTTATTTATTCTTATTCTATAATCATATGCAACAAATTACAGGATTTCAGTGAAAAAGAAGTATGTGTGTATGTGTGTGTTTGTACAGGCACACACTATAATTTTTCCTTTTGTGGGTAAAGGGTGTGATTTTTACATTGCATATTTTTAGTTATCAGGCATAGAGTTGTTATCAAAAGATTTCTATATCAAGAATACTTACTGGCCTTGTTAAACATGGCTAAAAATATCAACAGTCAATAACCTTTAAAATTAATTGACAGAATTTGATTTGGGCCAAGCTTAATTTAACAATTAGTCTGACCAAATTGCCTTTCATTAAATAAGAAAAGATTATAAGAAAGAACAGTCCTATGTACAATTATTTTTTTGCCAGACACGGTAAATACAAAAATTTTTAAAAATACATTTACTGAGTCAACTCTAAGTATAGGTAGCTAAAAAGTGTCTCTGATTTATAATGAAATTCAGGTCTTCAATGTACATTAAACTAAAGTCAAACATTGTAATTCCAAGAGCAACAGTGCAGTTACATTTTGTCTTTGCTCTCTAGATATGTATACATTTGCTAGCTTCTTTGTAGCAGGAGACTATAAAGCTCAGAGGGGGAAAAAAAACTAAAAACAAAAAACCTGGCCATATTTCTGACTAGCTAATTCAGCCAGAAGCCAGCAGGCCTGTAACACTTGTTTTGTTTGGTTGCACATGGCCCTGAGCCACAGAAAATTGCAGAGTGGCCTGGGAGCTGCTACGAATGAACTTTCTCTCCCCCGACAAATCCTGAGGCTTTGAGCTGTGATGTTCCTCTGGACCCAATCATACAACTTCAGTCTCTGAGAGTTGGATCTCTTGGATGAGTGATTTTCTTTGAATGACCTTTAAACTAGTTGTAGTGTAGACCGTCCCTCAAAAGTATGTTGCACACTCCTTGCCTCAAGATGGATTCATTTATCTTTGCTCCACGGCAGTGACCTAAGCAAAGACCAGGGAGCCTAAAATCAAACAACCATCAGCCAGTCAATCAATCAGTCAGGGTGTACAGAACAACCATCAAATGCCCACTACTTGCTCTCTAAATACCATCCCTGGAGATGAAAAATGAGTGAAGAGAAAGGAGGGTCTACAACTGCAAAAGCAGTTTTTGACGCCTTAGCACCGATAGCTCTACAAAATAGCACAGGGAATAGTGAGTGCAGCTCTGTGGTCAGGTGTGCGCTTAGCTGCATGTGGCCCTGGGTTCCATCCCCACCTCAGAGCAATCGATCAAGGATAGCAGGAAACGGTACAGTGCTGAGAGGACATTCTGAGAAGGTGGCGCATTCAGAAGAGACGAGTGAGCAGCTGAGAACGTCATGAGCAGCCACACCCAGAAGAACAGGCATCTGGTGCCATCCCTGGCCGCTGCCTGGCCTCTCCTCTGTCTGCTCACCACCGCAGCCCTGTCCTGGCCAGAAGGGACGAGGAGCTGGGCCCAGACTGCCAGAGCTAGAGCCGCACCATAGCCGGATGTGAACCTGGCACGGAGGGGTCACCCGTACAAGCTCCTGGAAAAGGGGGCGGTTGAAAAGAGTATTCTGGTGTCTCAGCTTCATAAAGATGCATCCCAACCACCAACCAAGAGTGTCAGGTTGACATTTTATTAATTCCTCAGACGGAATTCATGGGGACACTGTTTCAGCTCTGTCACCATTAGCCACAGCCCTGAAACCCGGAACTCAGGCTTCCCTGATGGCTGACGGCTTGGTCTCTTCTGGGAGCGACTGGCTTGCAGGATGGTTTGGAAACATGAAAAGGACAACTCACTTCCCTTGCTCACTGGAAATAATCATCTCAGAATCTTATCTTGATGCATTGTCAGAGTGGCGCCTGTATATCCAAATTACTCTAGCATGATAAAGAAATGCGTATGAAGGCAGTGCCTGGCCTCTGAAAAGTTCCATTTTGTTTATCATTTTGAGTGAAACATCAAGTAGTCCAAATGGTGACAATTTTCGTGAGTGTCTCTCGGGCCATACACCGATGGACCTTCTGTGGGAATAACACCAGCAACTTCAGAAAATCATCTACTAATGATCTCTACTTGTAGTTCTCTCTTTTTCTTTTCTGCCCGTACTGGGTTGGAGCCCAAAAGCACTGTACCACTGAACTACCTCTCCAGTTTTTTACTTTTTATTTTGATATATGGTTTCTATAAGCTGCCTAGGCCGGGCTCAAACTTGTAATTCTCCTGTCTCAGCCTCCCAGGAGAAAGATTACAGGCATCCTCGGCTAAAAGTTAAGTGTATTTGTGGTATTCAGCATGCTGCTTTGGTAGATGTGAGGTAGGATAGAAAAAAATAAAATTAGGTAGAAAGGAGACAAGGAAATCAAGATTTTTATAACTGTACTTTAAAAAAAAAATCTGCTGCTTCGAGACAAGCTCTCTTCCTGCTTCTGGAGGCCACACTAGCTTGTGACCCCCCCTTCCATCCTTACAGAGAATAGAGTTAAATTCCTAAAGATCCTTTACAATAACCTGTAAATTTCAGGGCACTAGACCCTTCTTCTCCAGCCCTTTCCCCCAGCCCAGAAAGCAGCTGCATCAGTGATAGCATATCTGAACTTCAAACACAAATCTCCACTTCAAACCCCAGGGCCACCAGAGTCTCCTGCAAGCGCAAAATCTTTTAACACAACTACCTCATCAAAGCCAAGCCGACCTCCTACAGTCGCAGCCAAGCATCACCCTCACTTCCCAGGTCAGTTTTAGGTTTTTGGACTTTGTTTAACTACAAAAACAAAATCAAGACAAACAAAGAACTAATGATTCAAACTCAGATAGGTGGCTTGCAGTGTAACCTGGCAGACAGTGAGAATACACACTGGGTCACCCACCCACCTTAAAGACCACCTTTAAATGTGCCCTACTCTGGCTTACAACGTGCCTCATTACTTTGAGCACCTGCAAGAGCACTCCTGAGTGCATGCCATGTCTACCGCTAATAAATCCTTCTCGTACTTCTTTCACTGACGCGTCCTGAAAATTCTTTTTCCACAACCAGAATCAACAAACCTACAAACTTATTTTTAAAAGGGGGAGTTAAGTTCCTTGTTTCAGCCTCAGGGACCCTCAGACCCAGCCGGGTGACAGATGTATGCACAGTAGAACGATTAAATCAAGCCGAGTTAACACTGTCTCACGTAGCATTTTTTTATAGTGAGACATTTAGAATCTACTCTTGTAGCCGTTTTGAAATATGCCATACATTGTTATTAACTATAATAATTAGTGCTTTTTGAAGAAGACAAAAGATCATGAGCTGTTTCTACATATTTTCCTGAGCGTCTTTTCCATTCCAAAAACTAGTTATTCATGGAAACAGGATGCAACTGGTTCTCAGGAAACATTAAACACATCAGCAGGGAAAACTGTCCAATAAAAGTTGGATAATAATGGAAATGAAAGTTGAACCTCACATCATAAAACCAGGAAAAAGACCTTGAAATTTTGGGGGTGCTTTATGTATCTGTGCTTAAAAAGCTAAAAAAAAAAAAAAAAAAAAAGGAGCAAGCACTCTTCCTCTGAGCTAAATCCCCAACCCCCACGTTGATTTTATTTCTACCTCAACATCTAATCTCTTCACAAGGAGAGAAGGATTCAGAAGGTTCCTTTAAGAAAACAAATCGAGAGAGTTATCTTCTAACCCAAGCAAATGCCAGGCAGCAAAAGATCTTTACTGAGCAGGCTCAGGTAGTCAGCTGTCAGATTCTTGAAGCCAGAACTTCAAGACATTGGCACATAATCCTCTGGTCGGTTTTTCGCTTGCATCGTCCAGATAGGGCAGGGGTAGCATGTGGTGGCAGAAAGGGGTACTACCTAAAAATTATCATATCCACAGAACAAATAGGATTTTCAATTGTGATTTAAATCTGAATTCTTCTAAGTTGGGCCTGGTTTTGTTCGGGCTGTGCAAGTGAGCCAAAACCAATTTGTGCAGTGCGGCTACTGCTGTTGAAGAAAGCAAACAAGGGCAGGATGAATTTTTGGCGCAGCACCTCCAAGCTGATTTGTTCCACATCAGATGCATCTGCCAATTGACTCTGAGCAGCCCTGCATTGATATCTCTGCATTTGTTGTATTTCTTGATTTCACCAACAGCGTGGCTTGTTTCACTGCACTTCTGACTCATTCACATTCACATGCGATTGCTGACAGAAACCCACACACCATTTGCTCATGAATATGTCGAAGACCTGATCCGCCAACAGCTCCCACACAAAACCTGAGCCTCCATCCGCTGGAGGCTGCTGGGCCACTTGAGCGCGGCCAGGAGTCTGTGCTGATGTGCTGTTCTCCCTGACTAATCTGCAAATAGCTCTGGCACGGAGCTGTTTGTTTGGTGAGGGCTGAATTCGTGTTGGGTTTCTTTTTTCTTCTGAGTGTTGACATTTGATCCTATGGGGATTTATGGGTAGGATTAGTTCAAGGGTTTTTGTTGGGTTTTTTTGGTCCCTGATTAGTGCTTTAACATCCAGGTCTTATCCTTGTAGACTGTTGGTGCCAGACAGAAGCACAGTAGGGAGTTTACCCAAATGGACTGTGGAGGTGTGAATCCTAACACTGCCTGCCATGGCTTGTGTCTAAGTGTCCCCCCAAAGCCTTGTGTGGTCATAGGCGGGGCTTTTCAGAGGTGGCTGGATCTAGGGTATGTGATGCTGGGATTGATTCCTGGTGCAATGCTAGGATTCAAACTGCCCCTCCCCAGGTGTGAGTGCTACCTGCCCTCAGGGCAGGTAGTCTGGTTAGGATTCAAAGGACAGAAAGAAGGGTGCTGTTGTCACTTGCTGCTTTGCAGCTTTGCTGCCTTCCTGCCTTCTGCCTGCCATGAAGTGTTTCTCCTCCACCACTCCACCCTGCCTTGGAGCCAGACGACTATGAACTGAAGCCTCTACAAACTGTGAGCTAAATAAACCTTTCCTCCTTTAACTTTGGGTGTCAGGTATTTTGTCTCAGCAACGAGAAACTAAGATGCTGCCCTTTTCTGCTGTACGACCCTGGGCAGGTGCTTTGCCTCTCTTGTTTCCATCTCCTCCTCTTTACACACTGACACATGTTAGCCACAGCCATGTATTGCTTCCTTGCCAGGACATGGGTGGGAACACGCTCTGATAAAGGTGTTATTAGGCAATCTCATTGTCTGAGGTGTGGCCAACCTACGGGCCACCTCTTATTTTTTTTTTCTATTTCCAAATTATTTATTTTGGTAGTGTTAGGGATTGAACCCAGGAGCATGCTACCACTGAGCTATATCTCCAGCCCCTTTCATTTTTTATTTTGAGACAGGCTGTCATCAAACTGCTAAGTTGTGTCTAGGTTGGGCTCAAAGTTGCAATCCTCCTGCCTCGGCCTTCCAAAGGGCTGCAATTATAGGAGCCTGGCTTTGCCTTCTTTTTTAAATATTGTAATAAAAAGCATATTTTTCAAAAAGAAAGAATTGTTACTTATATACATTAACTATATCATATATTTTATATGCAGGCCAAGACAACGCCTCTTCCCTCCAAAAATAGGGACCAAAAAAAATGAGCCACAGGTCGGACACACCTCTGGGTCAGTCCCTTCAATGTGGACCAGTGATGTACTCAAGAGAGACAGTGAAAAGGAGATGTATGAGGCCGCTGCCCACATAACCCAGGAGACTATTTTTCAGAGTAAGCTTTGAAAAAAAAAATAAGTAGACATAAACTCTAAACGATTAAAAGTGTGATAGAGTGAATACATCAGTCAACAAGTCATTAATCATCAAGGGTTAAACGCGGTGCTTAACCATGTGTGCTGCGCACTGATGTGATCGGCAGCAGGGTAGGTCTGCCTACACTGGCATCGCCACAAGTGCGGAGGGCTGACAAGCCCGGGTGACAGGAATTGTTCGGCTCCATTGACTGGACTGTCATTCGGTGTTGCGTGACTGTACGGTGGCTGGTGCTGGGCACACAGGGCACATCCCCCAGGCATCTGGCACACCTACTGAGCCCACAAGGCAGACCTGCAGCACACTCTCTGCCCATCGCTAGCACACGCCTAGACTGTCCAGGAAGAAGAGCCCGTAGTGGCAAGAGCTTCTTCCATGACAACAGTGAGTCCTCTCACCAGGATTGGCATCTCCTCTTGTGACTGGGGAAATAACATCAACGTTTGAGAGCCAGGGTGTGGTGGCACGGAATTTGAACTCAGGCCCATCCGACTCCTGATTCGAGGCTGCCAACCGCTTCTAAACCCCTTCAAATTAGCTGAAGTAAGTATGAGGTTCGATCAAAAACTATGATGAATGTTGAAATTTTTAAAATTTTAATTAAAGAGCTAGGAGTCCCCTAGTGCCAGATCCAGCAAATAAGGTAGGTGAGGACAAACCATGATGTCTTGCCCAGCCTGCCTTTCCAGTGGATGGTGCGCGACGGCAGCATTCACCCCAGTTTCGATTCTACATTGTAAAGATGGTCATGGAAGAAGACTTCCAGTAGTGCTTCAGAAAGCAGAAAGAACAATGGGATATTAGGTGTGTTTGGAGGATTATTTTGAGATGAAGAGCAAGTGGCTTTACTGTAATAAATTGTCTTTAATTTAAACATCCATTGTGTATTTTGATCATACCTCTTATATCTGGTTCTTACAAATTGCATCTGTTGGGTAAACTAAATGATACTGCTGATATTTGATCATTTTCCACTCTAATTTTGGACAGTTCAGCCTGCTGATGAGAGCTGTGTGTTTAGTACCTGGCCCAGGAGGGGGTCTAAAGAGTGGCTGAGTCAGGGTTGTCCCCCAAGGACAGTCTAACTCAGGACCCCACAGAGCAAGTCCCTCAGCCCAGGTAGGGCAGGAGCGCCAGCCTGGAGATGGGTCTGCACCGCTGGAGGCCGCCCGAGGGTGTGCCCAGAGGCGGGGGTGGGGTGGCGGGCGGGGCGCAGCCCAGCAGAACTCAGGAAAACAAATTTCTTTCCTATCTACAAAACTGTGATTACTGTGCTTTTAAAGCTGACACTGAGTGCAAGCACCATTTTATTAGTTATCCTATTTATAGTATTTAGCTCATTGTGAAAGCTTAGTAGATATTTTAGAATTAGAAGAAAAGTCATAATTAAAATCCTTTGTTTCTGGAAAAACAAAAGAGCTTTCTGGCTTCTGCAGTCCGCAGTCCCAACCTCTGCTCGGGCTCTGCAGAGGCCCACACCCAACAGTGCTGGCCGCCGGTCCCCACACCCTGCTCCAGGAGACAGTCTGCACCTGGCCAGCCCGGACGTGTCCTCCTCGTCTCAAGGAAGTGATCCTACTGCCACCTCTATCAAAGGGACGGCTTTCATGCCACCTTGGGTCAGAACAACAGAAACACAGTGTGGTGACCTGATCTAAAAAGCACAGCTTCAGTCCTGCGATCAAAAAGGCAAGTGCTTGGGTACTTGTGAGGCCCCCAGCAGATCCCAGGGTGAAGCAAACACGTCAGGTGCAGGCTCCACTTCAGCACCAACTCGGGAGCAGAGAGCTGGGGCACTGGGCGAGTAGAGAGGGTGCAGGTCACTCCTGCAGGCAGCAATTCAGGGAGAGAGGTTGTGAACGGCTCCTGGAGGAACAAGCTGGCTGCCACAGGAGGAGGCGGGAGGCAGGCCGGTGGCAGGCACAGAGGTGGGTGAGGTGGAGGAGGAACGGGCTTGGAGGGGGCAGGGATGTGTGACATAAGTGCAGGCCAGGGAAAGTCTCAAAGTCCTCCAGGCCAGGATGCTCGCAATCCTACTGTGCCATTCAGCTCCTGGGTGCCACGCTCGACCTCACAGCAGGCACCTGAGGACCTGTGCTCCCCAAAGACAGATGGGGACACTCTGCTGTGGACGAGCCCCCAGCCACATGCTCTGTAAGAGGCAGAGCCTGGACCAGCCCAGGTCCCTCTCTAAACCCCACATCCTTTGCCTAAGGCTTGAAGATCCCACACGGCCTGCCGCAGCCCTCAAGCCCGCAGCCCATCCATGGTGGCTTTCATCTAACTGCACTCCAGGTTGGATAGCATGTCTGTAATTCGGGTTATAAGCTCAGAGATTATTTCTTTCTCCAGAGCTAGTACTGAGGTAGGAGGTAGAACAAGGACAAATAAATGACAGAGAGCTGTGGGGCAAGGAGTCAAGAAACCAGATGGAGCAAGGATGGCTTGTCAAAACATCAGAAAGCCAGCAGATACAGATCCCACCATCCCCCCCAAACCCCCAAGCAAGTGTGAACCCATAAGCACATGCCCCCGGCCTGCATCTGACCTCACTGGCCTTGTGGCTTTGACCCCTCCCTCTAGTGGGCTTTGGACACCATTCAACTTCCTCTGAAAGCCTTGTAAGGTCCAAACCTCCGCGGGCTGATGGGTGGGCTGAGTCAGCAACCTCATCGGGCCATGGTGACTCCTGCCAACCACCAACTGCGGACCCTCCCATAACCCCAGGACCTTGGGAGATCCCACCTGCCTCCACGGGCCCCTGAGGAGGGCACCTTCGCTTCTTTCACTTGTACCCAAGTTTTCTCTTGTTCCTTGCTACTCCTGCTCAGTATCCTTTGTTTGGGACCCCAAGAACTTGGATGCAACTTCGCTGGGACAATTACGGGTGATAACATTACAAAGCAAACGTTCAGGCAGACAGCACTGATGGGGAAGAGCTGCGGGGCCCTGTAGTCTCCATGGAAAGGCAGTAGGGCGAGGGGCACCCCCAGACGCAGCAGAAGGTGACACACAATGTCCACAATGGGGTAGAGACCCCAGAAGAAGAAAGGGTCCCCCCTCGCCACATTCACACCGTGCTTCCCTCAGCAGCCATAGCAGCGCGTCAGCCCTGCGACCCGTGATAGGCACAGAAGTGGCTCTTCCTGCACACCCCCTGCTCTGTGGCTGAGTGCCTTCACCCTAATACCCAGCGTGACACGAAGTGTGTAAAACAGTAACACAATCTCTGATACCAGATGGGGTGCCACATGCTTGGTGTTACCCAAGCAGTTGGGTCAGAGCTGCCGCCCACACTGCCCCAGCTGCGGACCCTGCAAGTGCCCCTGTGGGGTCTGCAGACCAAGGTGGCAGCTGTCCCCTGGCCCCCTGCCTTTCGGGGACAGCCAGGCTGCCTATCTGGGGCAACATCCCCCAGAGGCTCCGGGCTCAGCTGCTGCCTGCTGCGTGAGCACTTGCTCTGTGGGGTTCACGGCCCCCCAAGAGGGTGGCCCAGCTGCTCCGGAAGACCCCCCCAACTGTCTCCTCATTCCATCTCTTCTCCCATCATTTCATCACCGCCTCGCCAAGATGCTAATGAATGTCACAGGCTCCTTAGTCCCCAGTGTGGCTAAGCGCCCTCTGCCAGGCACACAGCTGTGTCCACGGCTGCCTCCTGGTTTTCCGTGAGCCTGAGGATGTGAGGAACAGCCCTGTCTCCCCTGGACAGCTGTCTCTCCGGGACACCTCAAAAGACTCGTGTGCCTGCCCCAGGTCCCAGGTGGATGGATGCAGGCTCTGCCGGAGTTGGACGGGACAGTCTGAGTAAGTCCTGTGTTTAATGAGATTCATCCCTCATTTGTTCCCACTGGCTGCAAGATGGTTTTACATTTAACAGAGTTATAACGCCATCACACTCCATTTTAATTATGGCCAATGGCAGCTGCCGCCCCAATTCACAGTGCCGACTTTCTGTTAATGATATGCAATTCACATGTGTTTAATCCCTCTTGAAGGACAGGAGCACAGTAGTCAACTGGCTCATGCTTGCTGGACTTGAACATTAAGGAGGCTGTATCAAGGTCCCCGTAGTCATATCTATTCTCTCTTGCTACTTCCCAGGTCCTGAAAGCGCCACAGACTTATAAAGCCCCACAGAGACGGGTCCGAACTTTTTTCTTAATGCTTTGCACAGTCTGCTATGGCTTGATGTCCTCCCAAAGCCTCATGCACTCAAAGGTGAGGCTCTTGGGAGGTGTCTGGGTCTAGGGTGTGTGATACTGGGATTAAGGATGTGTGGTACTAAATTAGTCCACTGATTGCACTTAGCATAGTTCTGGGTGTGGATGAATGGATTTACTGAAGACAGAAGCCCCACCATGGGTGTAGATGGCCCCAACCAAAAGGTTTGTGGCCTATTTGGGATAAAAGGGAAAGGCAAGCTCACTGCTGCTGCTGCTGCTGCCGCTGCTGCCTGGTTTACTGCCTTTTGCCTGCCCTCCCATAGACTGTTTCTCCTCTCTGCTGCCCCTCTGCCATGCAGCCCTGTGTTGGAGCCAGTTGACAATGGACTGAAACCTCTACAAACTGTGAGCTACATAAACCTTTCTTCCCTTAATTTATGAGTGTTGGGTGTTTTGTCCCAGCTAAGAAAAAAGTAACTAAGATACAGGCTTTAGACTTGCACCAGGCATCCATTGAAGTCAAATCAGACCACAGAAAGATTCTTACAGGTGAGAAGACTATGAAGAGATTTTATTCATTCATTTAATAAAAACTCAGATAATAATACAAAGCAAATATATAGAATATCAGGTGATAAGAATCATGAAGATAAATTATTATTATTGTTGTTGCTATTGTTATTATTATTGTTATATTTTGCAGCAATGGGGATTGAACCAAGGCCTTCACCGTAAGCTACATCCCACTTCTTTTTAGTTTTTTTGAGACAGGATCTTGTCAAGTCCCTAAATTGCCCAGGTTGGACCAAAACTTGAGATCCTTCTGCCTCAGCCTTTGGAGTAGCTGGGATTAGAGGCATGTGCCAGTGTACCAAGCAAGAAATAAATTTTGGTGAAGGAAATAAGGAATGTTGGGGGCTGGGGTGTAGCTCAGTGGTGGAGCATGTGCTTCTGTGGCATGTGTAAGGCCCAAGATTTAATCCCAGCACCAGAAAGTCAAAAGAAAAAAGGATGTGGGAGCGAGAGTCAAGTCCGAATGCCTGAGTTACGGAGTGATGCCAAGGACAGGGGTGATACTAAGGGATGGTCCCGAGGGTCCCAAGACAAAACACGCCTGGAGTATCTGAGCAAAAGCCCAGAGACCACAGTAGTCAGAGTCACTGGGCCATGGTAAGAGATGCACTCAAAGGAGGAGCAGAGGCCAGTGGTCCAGGAGGAGAAGCCAGCGCTGGGATGTGGGCTTTGCCAGGCCGGCTGAGAAGCCAACAGGATTGTAAGCCAAAGAGACGCGTCCCCTGAGTACATGGCGACAGGCTCATTCGGCCTCTGTGTTGTGAAGACTGTTGGAGGCAAGAGTGGAAACGCAGTGGATGAGTCTGCTTGGGCCACCATAGACACATGCCACAGACTGGGTGGTTTGAAGACAAAAACGTATTTCCTTGGGGACATGAAGACAGGAAGTCTGAGATCAAGGGATCGGAAGGCTTGTTTTGTCCAGAGGCCTCTCTCCTAGTGTGCGCCTGGCTACCTGCTCACTGTGTCCTCACTCAGCTTCTCCTTTGCATATCCTTGCTCTTCTCACAAGGCTCCCAGTCCTGTCAGATTTGGTCCCTGTCGTGACCCCCAGGGGTCTTGGGTGGTCTGGCCACCCCGCTGCGGGAGTGTGGCACACCGAAGTGGTGCCTAGCCTGGGCCTGATTCCTGATTGAGACCAAAGTGCCAAAGCGAAAGTAACTTTTAATAAAGCAAAAGCAAGTACAAAGCTGCTTTCTCTCAGCTGAGAGAACCAGGGTGCCGGAAACTGGGCCACTGTTGGGCACAGACCCATTACACAGCTTTTGTAGGTCTTGACTAGGGCCCACCCTGACTTTCTCAACTGAGAAAAGTAGCAACTTTTTCCCTGCTACTTGATTGGTCAATTGGCTTGTTACTAGGGAACATGGGGAAGGGTCTCTGGGGACTTTCCACTAGAGTCTGGGGTCAAACTGTTTTTCTGTCTTCTGTAAAAGCAGCCTCGCAGGGTACAGTGTAAAGAGGAAATGGGACCACAGGCTGTCATTCTCACAAGCAGTGTTAACCACAGGAGCTGCTGCAACCTGCTTTTGCTCTTCATAAAATGCCCTACCTCTCTTCCCCGGGGGGTCTCCTGTTCTATCCCTGCCTAATGTTCCCCCTTCCCCTACAGGCCCCATCCCCATGACCGTGAAAGTCCCTTTTAATGGCTGCCTCAGAGTGGTCACACTCCGGGTTAGTGCTTCCACGTTGGGATTTTGAGAGGATCTACTTCAGCTCACTACAGCATCACTCTGCAAAATCCTCAAGAAGAGAGGGCCGCGCCTGGGTGCTGGAGAGCCCAGCAGAGATGGGAGGGAGCTGGAGCTAGGTCTGTCTCTGAAGGCCGAGCATACAGAATCAGGTTCGTTCCAGTTTCACAGCATGAAGAAAGTGTGGAAGGAAGACATGAACTGCGAACCTGCAGAAAGAGGAGAGAAAGGGCTCGGGGCACGGAAGGGCTTCTCTTTGAGCTTTTCTGCCTTTTAGCTTCTTGAAACATGCCCGTGTTATTGAAATGTAAAGGTATAATTAAAAAAACAAAGGCATGATGTTAGCTTTTTTATCGAAGTACAACATTTTTTTGCAAAGTCCATATTTCCTGTATATATTTCAAGTGCATAAATCTTAAATGTATGGCAAGTGCATTTTATGTTTGCATACCTTGATGTATCCACCATGCAGTGAAGAAATAGAACCGGCACAGTACACCCCGAAATGCCCTCGGGCCCTCACCCGATCAGCAGCTCCCACACACAACCACTATTGTAACCTGAATGCCAAGGTCCTTTTTGTCTACTCTTGGACTTCTTGCAAATGGAACCAAATGGCTCATATTTTTAGAGCACATCTTACTCTTTCCACTCAACATGATGGATATTAAATTCACCTGTGTTGCTGCACGCAGCCAAAGTACATCCTTTTTCGTGGCTGGGTGTTATTCCACTACATAAATAGATCAAAATCCATTTTTCTGCAATGGAGATTTGAGTCGTTTTCATATTTAACCACGATGAATATGCTAATGCTTCTTGATTTGTCATGGAATTATATCCCCATAAACCCACTGTAAGTCAGAAATCTTTAAATACACAACCTACTGAACACATGGCTTAGCAACACAATATACTACTGAGTATCAGCTGTTTACTTTTCTTTACTTTTTTTTGTGGCGGGGGGGTTGGGCCAAGATATCACTGTCTTACTTTGTACCACATAGTTCAGGCTGGTCTTGAACTCACTATGTAGCCCAAGCTGGCCTCAGACTTGTGGCAATCCTCCTGCCTCAGCCTCCTAACATGCTAGGATTATAGGTGTGTGGCACACTCTCGCAGCAGCTGAGAGTATATTTTGAGAGAAAATCCTACTCCCTAGTGCTAGTCAGGGAAGTGATCAAGTTTTAAATTTTGAAGTATAATTTCTATTGAATGAACATTTTTTACACTATCATGAAGACAAAAAATCCTAAGTCAAACCATTATTAGAGCAGAAACATTTGTACAGAGAGTTGCAATAAATAGTCCTGTCCATGTCTTTGTGGGGAATATGAGCTCATTGGAAAAACATTTCATCTCAGCAAATAAGCACTGTGTTTCCTTTTTTTCACTGGAGATCTAGTTAAAGACAAAAACAAATACCTCAGACGTGATCAAATCCAGAGGTGTGCCGAGGCACACCAGGAAGTGGCATCATGGTTTAGGAGAGACAACTGTTAAGTTTCAGGAACTTTGCAAATTAATTGCTAAACACGAACATTTAAAAAAGTTAATTTACATAAGTTTCCAATAATTCTGAAAAATTGGAGAGGAGACAATAAGAGGTGTGATCAAAATATATGATGAAAATTTATTAAAACATTTATTACAATGAAAGACATATTGCCATTAATTCCCCTTCAAATTTTCCCCCTCGCTTTGAATAGATTTATCCCATTAGTCTTGCCACTTTCTGAAGCAGCTCTGGAAGTCCTCATTCATGAGTGTCTTCACAAAGTGTGATTTAAAAACTACAGTGCATGTTGCTGCCAAGTCTCATCTAACAGGCTCATAAAAACATGAAGGTGTGTCCGCATCTACTTAGTCCCTAGATATGGCACTATGTGACTTCTGGCTCTTCCCCAAAGTTAGAATGACCACAAATGGTAAACATTTTGAACTGATTCAAGACATCGCAGCAGCCACAACAGCATACCAAAAGACCCCACCAAAGGGGACTTCCAGAACTGCTCCAGGAAGTGGCAAGGACACGGGATAAGTGTGTGTGAAGGGAGGGAGAGTATTTTGAGGCAGATTAATGGTGATATGTCTTTCACTGGGATAATTTTTTAAAATTTAAACATCCATCCTATTTTTGATCATATATCACTCTTCCAAATTCATTCTATGAGGATAGCGATGCTTCTGATATGAAAACCAAACTAAGACCTTGCAAGAAAACTACAGACCACTATATGTGATAAAAATTGATGCAAAACTCAACAAAACGCTAGCAAACAGAATTCCACAGCCCATTTAAAGAACTGTGCAGGGTGGCCAGGTGGGATGTCCTCTTGGATTGCAAGGATGGCGCAACACATGAAAATTCGTCAGTGTAACATACTGCACTAGCAAAACAAAGAAAAAGGAACAGATATTCAACCCAAATAATGCAGGAAAAGTATCTGAAACAATTCAACACTGTTGCATGATAAAAACACACAACAAACTAAGAATACAAGAAAACTGCCTCAATACAATAAATGTTGTATATGAAAAGTATGAAAAGCCTTCAGCTAAAGATGCATTTGATGATGCAAAACTGAAAACTTTTCCCCTAAAACCAGGAATAAGAGACAATGACCACCTTCACCACTCTGATCAGCATAGTACCGAAACAGCATCCAGATCAGATCTGCAAAGAAGAGCATCTACATTGGAAAGGAAGAAGCAAGATGATCTATGTTCATAGTCAACATACTGTTAGATGTAGAAAATCATAAATAGTACATACTACATGCATACGCAAAACTATTAGAATAAGCAAATTCTGCAAAGTTTCAGGATACAAAATAAAAACATCTACTCCATGAGTTCAATTTCTAATACCAACAAAACAAAATAGATACACACACACCCCAATTGCATTTTTATATGCTACCAATGAATAATCAAAAAAGAAAAGAAATCAATTCTATTAACCATATTGTAAAAAGAGTAAATCATTTAGAAATGAACTTACCCAATAAGGTCAAAATTTGTACACTGCAAATCACAAAACATTTTTGACAGAAATTAAGGAATGTATAAAGAAACGACTGGGGTTGGGGATTTAGCTCAGTGGTAGAGCGCTTGCCTAGCAATGTATTAACTTACACTGCCAGGCTTTCTTTTTTATTAACCCCACTATATTTATCAAAGCCAAGAGTCTTCCCCATCTGTTTTCCCGTGTGTGATTTCAGACCCTTAAATTAATTCTTGTCATTCAAGGATGTGCCATTAGCCCAAAGAACAATCTCATCTTTTTTTCTTCATACTGATTCTCATCTATTTATTTCTCCATTTGTGGGGATTCAAGAACTAGAAAAAGTGATAATCAGCAGTTTTTTGAAAATGTGGTGGCCATCAGATAATTAAACTTTGCACCAAAATTCTTTTTTTAATATAAAAATTCTAAAGGAAATAAAGATGTCACATTTCCTAATTTCTTCATAGAAGGTAGAATGAAAATCTATTATCATAGCTGGAAAACAGCCCACGGCTTCTATTCAGTAAAGAATCACCATGCCCTTGAAGCTGAACCAAGGCACTAGTACACCAGCCGCTGCTGCTTGTCTACCAGGGCACCCAGAATTTATTTCCGGAGGCTGAAGAACATGCGGGTGCAGACGGCACCTCTGTCTGTCAGCAGACAAGCAGTAGGATCCCACTCCACCAGGCTCTTCGGGTGAACCCCACCACAGCAACAGTGGCCTTTCCAGGACTTGCCAGTCCTCTGCTTTAGACACTGCTACCCTGGGCAAAGGGACTTGGGAGTGCCCTGGCCTCCAGGGCTGTGTCTCCTCCTGGTTTCCACAGTTCATGCCAGAGTGCAGATGGTTAAGCTTCTCCCTTGCCCATCTCTATATGGGTGCTGCTATCTCTTCCCTGCTTGTCCAGGTGGCAGCAGAGAATGAGACCACACATCTGGACTAATGAAAATTGAATATTTAGTGTCGCCCTTCTCTGGGCGATATCGATATTGAGTGTTTGAACAGTATTGATGTCAAGCTTAGTCTGTGGCGTTTTGCTATAGTCATTGTAGTTCTCGCTTTGTTGTTTGCTATTGTTGCTTCAGGCACTGGAACCCAGGCCCTGTGCACACTTGGTGTGTGTTCTGCCACAGAGCTACACGCTCAGCCCCACACTGTTGTTTTTGTTTTTTTGTTTGTTTGTTTGTGGCACTAGGGATTGAACTCAGGACTTCACATCGAGTTACAGTCCCAGACCATTTTCAATTTTTATAATTTTCAAACAGGGTCTCGCTAAGTGGCCCAGGCTGGGGTCGAACTTGGCAATCCTCCTGCCTCCGCCTCCCAGAGAGCTGGCATTCCACATTGGTGTTTTAAGGTATCTTTTGCAAGGTCACCAAGAAACCCTAGAAAACAATCCCCAGTGCTTGTGGGTACAGGATGGGGGCGGCAGGCTTTGGCTCTTCTCGCCCAGGCC